>PISX010006121.1:0-81683 GCA_004024625.1 Mellivora capensis
AAAAAAAAAGAAAATAGAAAATAGAAAAAAAAATACAATGCAATATTAGTTTCTGGTATACAATTTAGTGATTCAACACTTCCATACAACACCCAGTGCTCATCGTAACCAGTGTACACCTTAGTCCCCATCACCTATTTTCACCCACCCCCCCCACCTACCTCCCCTCTGGTAACCATCCCTTTGTTTCCTATAGTGAAGTGTCTGTTTCTTGGTTTGCCTCTCTCTCTCTCTTTTCCCTTTGCTCATTTGTTTTGTTTCTTAAATGCTACATATGAGTGAAATTACATGGTATTTGTCATTCTCTGACTGACAATATTTCACTTAATATAATATCCTCTGGTTCCATCTTTGTCATTGCAAATGGCAAGATTTCATTCTTTTTATGAACAAATACTATTCCACTTTGTGTGTGTATGTGTGCACGCGCACGTGTGCATGCATGAACACGTGTGTGTATGCACCACATCTTCTTTATCCCTTTATCAGCCGATGGACACTGGACTCTTTCCATAAATTGGCTATTGCAGATAATGCTGTTATAAACAGCAGGGTACATATATCCCTTTGAATTACTGTTTTTGTATTCTTTGGGTAAATACCAAGCAGTGCAATTGCTGGGTCGTAAGGTAGTTCTATTTTTAACTTTTTGGGGGAACTGCCATACTGTTTTCCACAGTGGCTGCACCAGTTTGCATTCCCATCAGTTTGCATGAGGATTCTGCTTTCTCCACATCCTCACTAATACCTGTTGTTTCTTGTGTTGTTGAGTTTAGCCATTCTGAAAGGTGTGAGATGATATCTTACTGTAGTTTTGATTTGCATTTCCCTGATGATGAATGATGTTGAACATCTTTTCATGTGTCTGTTGGCCATGTGGATGTCTTCTTTGGAGGAATGCCTATTCATGTTGTCTGCCCATTTTTAATTGAATTATTTGTTTGGGGGGGCATTGAGTTGTATAAGTTCTTTATATATTTTGGATACTAACCCTTTATCAGATATATCATTTGCAAAATATCTTCTCCTAATCCATAGGTTTCCTTTTAGTTTTGTTGATGTTTCCATCGCTGGGAAGAAGTTTTTTATTTTGATGAAGTCCTAATAGTTCATTTTCGCTTTTGTTTTCCTTGCCTGAGGAGACATATCTAGAAAGTTGTGATGGCTGATGTCAAAGAGGTTACTGCCTATGTTCTCCTCCTGGATTTTTATGGTTTCATGTCTAACATTTATGTCTTTAATCCATTTTGAATTTTTTTTTGTGTTTGGTGTAAGAAAGGGGTCCAGTTTTCTTCTTTTGCATGTACCTGTCCAGTTTTCCCAACACCATATGTTGAACAGACTTTTTTCCATGGGATATTCGTTCCTGCTTTCTTCTAGGGTGGTTGAAAATATATTTGTGGTTTTACTTCTCAGTTTTCTATTCTGTTACATTGACTTTTGTGTCCTTTTTTGTGCTGGTACCATACTGTTTTGATTATAACAACGTTGTAATATAATTTAAAGTCTGGAATTGTGATGCCTCCAGTTTTGCTTTCTTTTAAGAATGCTTTGGCAACTCAAATTCTTTTGTAGTTCCACACAAATTTAAGGATTGTGAAACTAATATTTCTGATTAAAGTTTATTGGTGATGAAAGGAAGGGGAAGGGAAAGAAAGGGAAGGAGGAAGGAAGGAAAGAAAGAAAGAAAAAAGAAAGGAAAGAAAGGAAAAAAGAAGGAGAGAAAAGGAAAAGAAAAAAGGAGAGTTGTCCTGAAAGTGCTGGAAACCACTGAGGTCTCCAGGCTTAGCTTCTCCCAGAATTCAGGTGGATGTTCTTCCAGTGAGCTGGCCTGCCTTTTCTCTCATGGCTCATGGAAGGACAAAAGAAATCAGGGAGTGGTTCAGTGCTGCTGTCCATGTATGGTCCAGCAAGAGGGTGGGCATGCCACTCCTGCAGGGAGAGGTTTTCAATCCTTCCCCCTCTTCAGACTTCCTTAGCTGTATCCCTGAACTAAATCTCAGTTGCTGCCTGCCTCTAGTTTAGCTCTGTAGGCCTATTTCTACCTCTCACCCCATCTCCACTGACCCTAGCAAGAAACATTTGCTCTTAGGGCTGTCTGGATGCATTTTATTATTTTATGTTGCTAAAGGATGCTTCACAGCAACAGAATAAGACATTCCAATCAAGCAAAAGATAAAAATTTATGGAACCTATGATCCTTCCTTTGATCAACTGATGTGCCACTTGTCAATTTGAATTTCAGAGAAAATACTTCTCTCCCTAAATAGAGATGTAATAACCTTTATGTTTGCAAAGCCACAAATCTTCCTGATCAAAGTTCCATTTAAAATCATTACAAATAGGTAAGTAATCTCTGCCTTCAACAAAGAGGGGCTCCATTCCATTTTTTCAGCAGCTTATTGCATAAATATTATTTCTGCCATCATTCTTCAATGCATGGGTGGGATCTCCAGTGGACAGAGATACTAATAAATGAGCCTCAGGGCATCAGCACTCTTTTTTTTTCTTTCTTTTTTTTTTTAAGATTTTATTTATTTATTTGCCAGAGAGAGAGAGAGAGAGAGAGCGAGCACAGGCAAAGTGACAGGCAGAGACATAGAGAGAAGCAGGCTCCCTGCCCAGCAAGGAGCCCGACGCGGGAGCTCGACGCGGGACTCGATCCCAGGATGCTGGGATCACGATCACGACCTGGGCGGAAGGCAGCCGCTTAACCAACTGAGCCACCCAGGCGTCCCCATCAGCGCTCTTAAAAAGAGTAGTTTAACAAGTAGTCCCTTAACAAGGAATTATGAGGACTAAAGTCATTTTCAGAGGCAGCTCCTAGGAAAGGCTCCTCTGTAGAGAATTCTTCAAAAAAACACTGACCTGTTTCATAACTATGACTCTCATGCTCTCAAGAGACAAATATAATGCCTATATGTTGAATCCAGTTGAAACCAATTCCATCAGTTTTCTCTCTATTCCAGCAAATTACATCTGAAGTTGGGATGCAAATAGCACAATACATAGTGGAGGGCTTTGCAAGGCAAGAGAACATATGCTACTTAATCTGATCATATAGTAAGCACTGAAGTTGACTCTTCCTGTTTAAAGAACCAACTCCAGCAATGTGAGGGACTTAGTCAAGACTTCCAGGTTAATTAGCAGAAAGGTCGGCACTAGAATTCAGATTTCTTTAACCCAAGACTTAGACTTTTCAGGAGAGAGATAGTAAAGGAAGTTGGAAGAAATATGGAGTTGGATCTTGGATTCTAATCCTAGCTCTCCTTCCTACCAAATATGTGGCCTTGGGCTGTCATCCAAGCAGTCTGAGTTCTAGTCTTTTTGTCTATAAAATAAAAGTGTTGCAGACTCTCAAGATGGTGGTGAGAACCGGAAATGATGCATGCAGTGTCCTTGGCAGGGGTTAGTTGCTACCATAACACCACAATGTTTCCACTTATCTTGGTCTTGCTCACTGTGCAAGTGTTTTCCAAAGCACATCCCACAAAATATATGTGCCAGAAAATGTTCTCTGAAAGAGGGTTTCGTTGTTAAGTATGTTTGGGGACCCTACTCACTTTATCTCCCTATTTGAAATTAATATTTTAAGAGCACCACTGGGGTTTAATCTCCATGGGGGAAGGAAACATACCTCTCTTGCTCTGCACTATCTTCCCAGGGCCTCATATAAAGCCTGATACACGGTAAGCATTCAATATAAATGGTTAATGGGTGAAGAAGTAAATGAATGGCAGCATAAGAAGTCCTGCTTCAAGAAAAAAAAAAATTATTTAACTTTGTGGAACCCAGCCTTTCCAAAGCTTGTATCAGGGCCCATTTTTCTCTACCTGTAAACTGCCTTCCTGAGAAATACTATTCTAAAGGAGTTAGTGCATTCTCAGCCCCTCTCTGGCTATGGTTAGAGATGAGGTTAGATTGAACCCAACAGATTTTCCATTTTTACCACTGCCAATTTTATAGAAAGTCCAGACAGGCTATTCCCATACCTAAAGATATAGCTGACTGTCTTTCTCCATCCACCAATTAACTGAGAAAATGCAAATACTAATTTCACTGTTAGTCTATGAGAAGAAATAATTAGGAAAGTCGCACAATGCAAATCTGCAAGGAATTCCAAAAAAAGACATAAGTATTTCTTCTTAGAGGTACAAATAAATTAACCAAGTCCCAATTCCCACCATTAGAATGATGTCAAGTCTTAATATTTAGATTTCTCCCTAGGATGGGGGGCTTATAAAAAAAAAAGATGTCATTTCTACAATCACAAAGCCATTCCAAATGAGGTCATTTTATTTGTACAGAAGCCTTTGTAAACATGACCCTTGCCAAGGGAAAGCTCTCAGCAGTGATGGGAGGAGAGGTATTGGTCCCCAGGATTCATAGCCTTGACTCTCCCTCATGGGTACCTTACAGCATGACTGAAGAACACATACAACCTTGAAGCTGTTAGCTGAGGAGGTAAGAGTTTCTTTCTCTTACAGGTCACTAACCATCTTAGTCAGCTGAGGCTGCCTCAACAAAATACCACAAACTGAGTGGCTTAAAAACAGAAACTTAACTTCTCCCAGTTCTGGAGTCTAGAAGTTCCAGTGAAGGTGCTGGCTGATTCAGCTTCTCATGAGAGCTCTCTTCCTGGCTTGCAGAGGACCACCTTCTTGTATTGTCCTCACATGGTAAAGACAGCTCTAGTCATTCTTCTTTTTTAAGATTTTATTTACTTATTTGCAAGAGAGAGAGAATACAAGCCAGGAGAGAGGCAGACTCGCTGCTCAGCAGGGTGCCCAGTGTGGGGCTTGATCCCAGGACCCCAGGATCATGATCTGAGCCAAAGGCAGATACTTAACTGAGCCACCCAAGTGCCCTCATTCTTCCTTTTCCTGTAAGGGTGCCTGTCCTGTTGGATTAGCGTCCCACTCCCATGAACTCTTTTTACTTTTATCATCCCTCTACAAGCCTTGTCTCTAAATATAGTCACAGTGGAGTTAGGGCTTCAGCATATGAATTTGGGGGAGATATAAACAATCAGTCCAGGACACTAAGCTTGTGCTGGAATGAGCATTACCAGCAAAGACCCACAAGACCAATTGTCTTTCAGTTGTGAGAGAGTCTGAGGTTGAATGGACTTGCATAAACTAGCTATAGGTAGTGCACAGTTGAGCTCAGCAATGAGTCAGGAGGACATTTCACACCACTAGCCCACACCTGACATACCTGATCCCAAGGGCTGCATTAAACTTGAGGAAAAAAAAACGGGAATAAAAAATGCACCTCCACGATTCGGGGTCTAGACGAATGGATAAAGAAGATGTGGTCCATATACACTATGGAGTATTATGCCTCCATCAGAAAGGATGAATACCCGACTTTTGTAGCAACATGGACGGGACTGGAAGAGATTATGCTGAGTAAAATAAGTCAAGCAGAGAGAGTCAATTATCATATGGTTTCACTTATTTGCGGAGCAGAACAAATAACACGGAGGATATGGGGAGTCGGAGAGGAGAAGGGTGTTGAGGGAAATTGGGGGAGAGATGAACCATGAGAGAATATGGACTCTGAAAAATAACCTGAGGGTTTTGAAGGGGCAGGGGGTGGGAGGTTGGGGGAGCCTGGTTGTGGGTATTATGGAGGGCACGCATTGCATGGAGCACTGGGTGTGGTGTAAAACTATGAATTCTGTTACACTGAAAAGAAATTTAAAAAAATTTTTAAAAAAAGAAAAAAAATGTACCTCCAGATAATCCCAACATCCATTGGCAAACAAAGTGTGGTCTAAAAATATAATGGAATATTATTCAGCCTTAAAAAGAAAGGAAATTCTGACATATCTTACAAATGGATGAACCTAGAGGACATTATGCTCAGTGAACAAAGCCAGTCTCAAAAGACAAATATTGTATGGTTCCAATTATATGAGGTACCTACAGTAATAGAAATCATAGAAATGGAGAGTAGAATAGTAGTTACCAGTAGCTTGAGGAAGGGGTGGGTGGAGAGGTATTGTTTAATCAGCACAAAATTGCAGTTTTGCAGGATAAATAAAGTTCTAGATACAGATGGTGGTGATGTTTGCACGACAGTGTGCCTATACTTAGCAGTACTGAATTTGCACTTAAAAATGATGAAGATGATAAATTTTATGTTATGTGTATTGTACATTACTTTTTGAAAATAGCACCAGCTATTATTAAAACAAACAAACAAAACTTCTTTAATGAAGCTATGGACAGCTTTATACAGTCTCCTCAGGATTCCAAGGTGATTTCCTTTCCCATCCTGCCACCCAAGCATGGATAACCATTATAAATGCTGTCTCTACTCACCAAACTTAGAGCTGCTGGCAATTTGGAAAAGTAGGGACATTTCTAAAGTGGTGGCTTCTATTTAAGCCTGGAATTAACTCTCCTGATGGATAAGGGCTGTGTTGAGGCAGCTGGGTTGTGGAAAGCTCTTTGGCATTTCATAACTTCAACTCTACCTTCAACAGCACTCGGCATTGGCTCTAGCTATGCAAGCATCACCCCTTGGCAGAGCTTTACAAGGACTGGCATCCTTTCACAATTCTTACTTTACAAAATGTTTTTTTAAAACACCTCTGCCCATAAAGGCAATACAAACAAGTTGCCGGTGAGTCATAAAACTATAGAACACACATTAAGTCCATGTAATAATCTTTATGTAATTTGCTCCTTAGTCATTGTCTAGCCCATTAGGTAAATATGCAGCATGCATTTCTTTGAAAATAAAGGCCTCTATAAAAACAAGCATTGTAAACACACAGAGCAATAAAGAGTTCCACAACAAGTTTCACCAAAAGGAACTTTTAAAAGATAAAAATAGATTTGTTTTGAAGTCATTCAAGGTGAAATATCAAACAGGATTTCCCCCAAGTCAACTCTGGGCATTAACTGCTTTTAAAATTACATCAGAAAAAAAGTCATGATGGCCTATCTGAGCAGTAGGCACAAATGCAAAAGTGTCTCAGCAGAGGTCAACTTTGCACAAAAACAGCAATAAGACCCAATAGGTAGAACATAGAGTTCAACCATCTGGATTCCTTTCCTAAGCCTGATCTTGGCCACCCTTGCCTCATTTCCACACAATAAGTCTGTCCCCAACACTGCCCTGCAGAGAAAGAGGCTCACAAGGAGGACATGCGTTCTCTTCTCAGCACTGTACACAGTAAGAAAGTTAAGAAATTTTTATTGCTTGCAAGGGATGGAGACAAAAGTTAATGTTGCTTCATACCTAACCTAACATGATTTATTCAAAGTTCTTTTCCTTATAAATAAAATGGAGAGAGTTGAACCTCACAGAGCAAAGTAGGATTCTATTAGAAAGGCCCAAGAATAATTTGGGAGAAAGAGGCATCATCACCTACACAATACACACACATGAACACTCATATACATGTTCACACTCTCTCATACACACACACACACACTCACTCACATGCACTTAAACATGTACTTAGATAACATACACTCACGCATGCCCAACCTCACACATACATACACTCAGACACACTCTCATATGCTTACAAACACACTCACACACTCATCCTCACTCTCAGATGTACAGCAAAGTGTTGGTGAGCTCAAGACACAAGCACTAGCCCTCCTGCCTACAGAGCCCAGGGCAAACCATAACTGACCATGACACCTACGTTTACCTTAAAGCTCAGACTTACCTCTCAGCCCTTCCCAGCCCTTCAGGCTGCAAATTAATTCTTCCATCCAGTTGGCTCTTCAACTGGAAACTGTGTGCTCTCTCTGATCTAAATTTCTTCATTCTTGAATCCAGAAATCGTAAAAGATCAAATCAAGCACAAGTAGAGTTTCATATCAGTGGACTATTAATCATTTTTTGCCTATTTGTGTAAAGTAGAAAAGATGTATTACTATATAGAATAGCCTGTAAAGTTACTTAAATATCAACCTGATTTTTTTTCCTATGGCTTATTATTTAATGATGACATCACCTTGAAATGTCTCCAAGTGTACGTGAGAGAATAATGTTCTAATAGAGGCTCTGATCAGGGACATGGACTTTTATGGGTCAATCCAGATGTTGTGTCCCTTGTCTGTAGAGTTTGATGAGCTGCATGGACATACCATCTGAATCCTTAATGCAGAAATGAAATGGGATGACTAATATACTACAGGGATCTGCTCAGCTTCCTAAATCTCTCCTTCCTTCAAGAAGAAAGGAAACCACTTTATTTCCATTTTATTAAGTTTATTGAACAGAATTAATTCTGTTGAATTAAGCTTAAAAAATTTGAGCAGCTATCCTTCTTTTCCCCTACTGTGTGTGGAAGCAGTGGGGAGGGGGTAGATGAGCATATATGTGTTTTTCGAGGAAAGAGAAGAGAGGACAGGAATTTTCTGGTTGAGTCAGTTTCACAAAAATAAAAATATAGGTATATGTTTTCAGCCTCCACCACCAGCTTCTTCAAGCCTCAGGGGCTATATGGTCTTTCTGTCCAGTAAGTCATGACTTCAAACAAATGGTTAGCAAAGCTAAGGGACTGGGTAAGACAAAGACTCATGTGAGAAAATCAGAACTTTCCAATGAATCATTTCTTACCAAGCAGTTTAAGAAGCATGACCAATAAGTCCTTTTTCCACTGTGTCCCAGAACCAACACCCACCCCAATGTTATCCTTTATGTGTGACAGAGTTCTGGGATGTCTTGCTCCTCTTGCCAGTTCACCACCAGAAACAGAGAGGGCAGATGCCCAGAGAAGAGGAGCAGTGACTCCTAGTCACATGTGCAAAGTTAAGTGGACCAGGGATAATAGAGATTGTGTGACCTCAGGAGAGAAGGGTAAGCTCCCTTTTTCTACAGTGGGCTCCCAATCCCTCCCCTCTCACTTCAGAGAAGCAGCCAAGATTACCCTACTACCTATAGTGGCCACCAGTCGTATCTATGCCTTGCCGATGTCAGTGCTAGCCTTGCACGTGAGTAAACAGACCCCACACTTCAATAAGTAAAATATAAAGAAAAGAGAGGTATATATCAAATGTAATTTAAAATATACTAGTTGAAAGTCAAATACAGGAGGAATTAGTAAAATACACCAGGATCAGGGCACCTGGGTGGTTCAGTGGGTTAAAGCCTCTGCCTTCGGCTCAGGTCATGATCCCAGGGTCCTGGGATCCAGCCCTGCATCGTGCTCTTTGCTAGGCGGAGAGCCTGCTTCCCCTCCTCTCTCTGCCTGCCTCTCTTCCTACTTGTGATCTCTGTCAAGTAAATAAATTAAAATCTAAAAAAAAAAAAAAAAAATACACCAGGATGTTGGGTTTCACAACACACATAACTGTTGGGCCAAGGCCCTGCCAACCCTCTTCTTTGGGCAAACTCTAGTCTCCACTCATCTTTCAGGACTGGGCTGGCTCAGGATTGACCTTCTCAGTGAATCTTTCCCAAAGAACTCCCCTCACCTGGGTTTCTCCTCAGAACCCTCTGCTTTTACAGTACTAAATCACATTGCACTGTAACTTGGCCAAGAAGCATGCTTTCCTGGAGTTCAGAACTCTGTGAAAGAGGGAAGAATCTTTAATCTTTCGATCCATGGTTCAGTGCCTGGTACTAGAGACCCTAGGTAAATAAATGATGCTGAACTTACACCTGACTCGATCTATCAACAGATATTTATTGAGTATCTGTCTTTAGACCCCAAACTGAAAAGACCCCTGTGGGAAGTGAAGACTTAGTAGAAGACATGATTGCTTTCCCTAAAGAGCTCATATTTCTTTTGTTGGAAAAGATACACTTGGGTGGCAAAGTGTCTACTATAGACAGATTCTAAAGTAACCAGAGGTCACGAATGGGAATTTGACTAGTAAGGGAAGCTACATGGAAGACAGGCAAAGGTTTTGGGCATAGGAACTGAGAGGAAAAGTGACAAGGAAAGGAACACAGGAACTGAGAGGCTGCTGAACACTAGAGTTGTGAACATAACCACTGAGCAGTCAGTCTGTGTTAAAACACTTGCTGCCTCATTCACTAATCATGTGATCTTGAGGCTCTCTGCCTAATCTTTCTTTGTAAAACTGGGGAAAACTCAAATTTTTTTTATGAAGATTGAATGGGACAATGTATGGGCAGCCCTTAGCAGATGCAGTGCAAAAGTGTTCCTCAATATTAACTATTAGCATGTATCAAGTGGGAATGAGCCCAGCTTGCTTACAAGATAAGGACAAGAGCTCTGTGAATGTTGATATCCACAAAGAAGTGTGAAAACTCTATTTTAGAGAAATATAGCAGGCCTGCATTGTGAAGGACTTGGAAAACTGGCAGAAGGATTTGAACATTGTGTGGGGAAAAACAGGAAGGCCCCAAGAGGTTCTCCTAGCCCTGCTGAGAATAAGTAACTGAGCCCCCAGACCTGGTCCTGAGTTGCCTCACTTCATTCTTCCAGAGTTGAACAAGGGCTTGCCCAGCATACCATCTAATGGGGTTTCCAACAAATCAAATCTTCTTTAGTGCTTTTATTACTGTGTGGAGTTTTGTTTTGTTTCATTCCATTAATAAGGAGTGCCTAACACAGGGTAAGACAAATCTCTTCTCATCTCTAACTTTGTCTTTAACGTCAACTCAAGTAACATGACCCTGTGTTCCTCAATTTTCACATCTTTAAAATATAAATGAACCCAGTATCTCATCCTAGGGAGGATGACTATCCATCCAACATACTGGAAACCTTGGGCCAGTGGCCCTAGAAGGGCTGAACCTCTCCGCATCTTGCTGTCCCTAAGGTCTACGTCATTCTGGATGTTCCTTCTTCCCATTTTCATATATCTGACTGTCCTTTACAGAGGAATGGTTTTCTCTCCAAACACCATTAAACATGCAGCTATTTTCTCCCTCTCTGTTTCCCACGATATTTCTCATTTGTTCCAAGTTTCCATGCTTCTTTCAAATCATGGAAACTAAGGTACAGTCTGTCACTGACTCCCAAAAGGTTTGGTTCAAGTTCCACCAGCACTTGCAGGCTGGAGCCAAATCATGCCTCCTCACTAGAGCTAATTGTGAAATCTACAAGAGTCTAGGAATTGGTTGAGAAACAGTTGGTAACTTGAAATCACCCACAGTAGGAGTATTTATACCATGACATCGACATACACTATAAATCATGGCTTGATTTATTGTTTTATTGATTGTCTATACTTAAGAAAGTGATAGAGAAAATATGAATACTGCAGATCAAACTTTAGAAGGTGTCTTGTCAGTAGACATTATATTGTAGACAGCATAAAATAATTGAGGAAACATTCCTCCAGTGTTTGAAAACTACTATTGGATTCAACAAAGAAGTTGCTCACATCGTGACTTCATTGTTGCACTTTTGTCTCACTTATTAATGGTAAACAAAATGTCAACTAACATTTATATTGGAACCATATTCTGAGAACTAGCCCTGCACCCACTACTACCACCCAAAAAAAACAAAATTCCCTGGGGAGAGATGGCATTTGTTAATTTCATTCCCATGGGAATCAAGCTGACCAGCCCTCCTCAGCCTGCATACTGAGATAGCTGACCCCTCCCCTAGTTGCAGACCCTTCTCTGGTCCTATAATCCATCCTTCAACCTGGCACTTCAACAAGCAAAAATGGCCCCTGAAGATAGCCATTTGTGAGTACTACCTACTCCTGTCTCTTTGCTCACAGGCTTTGGAATTTGAGAATTTCCCAACAGTGAGATGCTTCAGAGATTGTGAAATAAATAGGAGCACATCTTAAGCAAGTCATATATAAATATGGGAAGGAAAATAACAATCCCTCAGGCTGGGCATTAACAAATATTTAGAACAAACTATAAAGAAACTCGACTTGGCCTCATTTTTCCACATACTCTGTTTTTGCACTTTTGGAAAATTTACACCTGAGTACAAAACTGTTCTTGCAAACTAATTGCACCTGCAATCAGCTAATTGGAGAGGCAAGGATCCAGCTGTGCTTGCAATTAGATAATTGCTGTTGTAATTCCTTGACTAAGAACAATGATCATTTTTAGATAGGACTTACAGGTTTCCAAGTAGTTTATGGGCATCATGTAGTTATTTTTCCCAATAACTTTACACACCATACACCTTTTACAATGGTGAATTGAGAAGAGAGACCACAAGGCCAAAGCAGAAGCTCTCTGATTAGCATTGGAGAGAAACCATGCAACCCCAAACACACAAATAGAACCACATCACTCATGTGTTTAAAACTAGCAAAAGCCCCTGGGATCTACCAAATACAAATCCACATTCTTTAGTAAGACATACAGGCTTTCCTTCACTGGACTCCATCGATTCTACCTGTGTCATTCCTACACTTTATCACCTTTATAAAAGCACCCTGGGCTCTAGACACACAGCTCTGGACCATTCCCTGTGCACAACATATTCCAAGGGACCACCACATATTTGCAAGTGATCTTCTGCTAGATGCCCTTCTTCATTCTTTCTCAGAAAATATCCACTTAAATGAGCTCAGCTGTCACCACTCTTGAGTAGCCGTCCCTCAATGCCACCAGGTAAAGTTGATCAGTACAGCTCTGCACTCCAAGGCAAAATTGTTTCCTGTATTATTACTGAGTTATCCCTATGTAATTTTGTCTTTGCAATTAGGTTTTATTATGATCTTGTCCAGGGTAGGAATGGTTTCTCCTTCATCTTCATATCTTCCTCCACCCCTGAGAAACAGGTACAGGTTCAATGATGCCCATGGGATGATAAAAAAAATGAAGTTGGCTTGTCTAAGGAAGGCTTCGGGCAGTCACTTCTGGTCTCTGATGAAGGAACTGGAATGTATGAGAAGGAAATCTCAGGCCTCGTGGTGGAAAAGGATGGGGTCTGATAAAAGTGTGGGAGGGACCTCAGGTTAACCCAGCCCTGTTGCACAGACTCAAAGGATGAGCCATCTGAGGGAAAGTCTCCCTCTGTGAGAGACAGGAGGAGCTCTCCCTCCACCATATGGGCAAAGTAAGGTATGATTTCACATCCTGGAAGGCCTCCTTGTGCCACTTATATTATCTTTACATTTGATGGTAACATAACTGCCAACTAAAGATGGGATTTCTATCCAAAAGTGGCTTGATATATTTTCCCACAAACAAAAGTGTTGGTCCAATCACCCAAGCCAGTGTCAACCTCCCCAGGCATAAAGTCCAATCCATATCACTCCTGAATTCTTCCTTTGTCCATCATCTCCTCTTTGTCCTCACTGGCACTGCCTCAGTGTTGGTTCTTCTCATCGTTCACCTGGGTCACTACAACCACCTCCAACTTATCTCTCTGGCACCATTCCTGAACTTAATCCAAAAGCTTCAGCTTGCTCCCCACCTCATATAGTATAAAGTCAAACTCCCTAAAGGACTCTATGACCCATCTTCTGTCTAAATCTTCACTGTCCAATATGGCAGGCACTAGCTACATGGGGCTATTTAAATTTAAATTTGAACTAAATATTACATGAAAACAAAAATTCTCATTAACACTAGCTACATTTTAAGGGCTCAAGAGCTACCTATGTCTTGTAGCTACTATATTGGACAGTGCAATTCTAGAAAATTCTGTGAAATTCACAGAAAATTCTATTGGACACCTTATCTTGAGCTATGCCTAGAGAGAGAGAATCAAGAATCTATGCTAGGCTATTCTTTGTTGTCACCATCACCCGAGAAGAGTTCCTGAGTCCCTTTTCTGGAGATGGGGGGCATGATCATAGCAGTTTTGGGGCAAACAATTGGGACTAAGGAACTCCTTCTGGGTGAAGTATCATTGTGCAGAGGGACCAGAAGGCTCAAAACCTACCCTGAAATGAAGTGGGAACAACAGCAGGACTGCTAAACAAATGACCTTCAGTAGCTGGGGTGAGGGAGGTGGTGACATGACTAACTTAGTAGTTCTCAACCCTGGCTACACCTTTAGAATGTCAAAGTTCTATCCCAGCTAACTGATTCAGAACCCCAGAGGTGGAGCTCAGACATTGATACATTTCAGAGCTCTCTAGTGATTGAAGTATGTACTTTGGTTTGAGAACCACCATTTTGGCCCAACAAGTAATTACTCCTCTTTTGGTCTTCCTTCCCCTTCCATCTTCCTCCACAGGTGCACATTCATAATAAAATGGGTAGAAAATCAGAATTCCTTCATACTAATTTGATATGAATTCCTCATCAAGTATATTGATATAAAATTGGTGATGTTGATTATTATTAAATTACTCTTAGAAACATTTTGACATTTCTATAGCAATTTTCTCCTGAAAGTCACTGGAACTTCAAATGAAGAGGGCTCAGCACAGGTCTGTCCCTGCTCCAACTCTTGTTTTTGTTTTTTTTTTTAAGATTTTATTTATCTATTTGACAGACAGAGATCACAAGTAGGCAGAGAGGCAGGCAGAGAGAGAAGAAGGAAGCAGGCTCCCCGCTGAGCAGAGAGCCCGATGCGGGGCCCAATCCCGGGACCCCGGAACCACCACCCAAGCCAAAGGCAGAGGCTTTAACCCCCTGAGCCACCCAGGCGCCCCCCTGCGCCAACTCTTGAAACCACTCTTCAGCCATTGAACTTCAACTTGAACTTTTATTTGTAGCCCATTGTGTATATTACCTGTGGGCATTTCTCAGAATTTACTCATACCTAAAAAGCAAACAAAAAGCAATTTGCTTTTTCTCAACTTACAGAACTATTTTAAGAATAACTGAATTATTTTAAGTGTCAAAAAGAAAACTGTGTTTTCTTTTCAAGACTGGGTTGACCAGCATTAAGTTAAGTAGTCATAAAATTTTAGAGCTTGAAAGGACCTTGGAAGTCATAAGCCAATAGCCTCATTTTATAGGTGAGGCCTCAACACTGAGAGGTTTGCCTGAGGCCAGCTGATTAACGCCAGAGCTTGAGAGGAGGCTATGGTTTCCTGCCCCCAGCCCCAAGTTACTGGAAGCTACAGTGAAGGAGAATAGAAAAACAAATATTTGCATTGTTCGCTCAACAATTTATTTTTAAGACTAAAGTATAAAGCTTTGTACTGAGTCAAATACCCTCTTGCCCAGGTCCTTCAAATGCAAGTGGCAATTACCAGCATTTAAGACAAACTTGTACACATGTGTGGTTTCCTTTCAAACCAACTGATGCTCACGGGCTTTGGCCTCAGCAGCCTTTCATTAACAATTTAGCTCAGTTCAGGCTGATGACAAGTGACCCTTTCCTATGTGTCAGAAACATGAATGAGCAGTTTACTTGTATGACCTCATTTCATCCTCACCATAATCCTACAGACTGCTACAATTATTACCTCCGTTTTGCAGATTAGGAAATGGAGGTTAGCAAGTATCATGTCCATATCCCCAAGGCCATCCAGCCTATAAGTGGCAGAGCTGATATTCAAACCTTGATCTGCCTAATGTGAGCTCTGAACCACCACAGTGTACTGCCAAAGAGTCAATCCTAGAATATTAACCTCCAGTCCCATTCAGGACTCTACTCAACCACCAAAAATTTCTTAAAATACTTCCATGTACAATTCACAAGCTCCTTTCACCCACGTTTGGGACCCTCAGTTTCTTGGTAGACTACTTCTGATAATGACACACCACAAGCCTGTTTCATGTCTTATGAAACTATTTAAGTAATCAATTTCAATCATCACCCAAAGAAGAACTCACTGCCCTGATTCAGAGCTGGCTTCCCTAGACAGCCCATTAGTTAGGATGTCAAAAAATCCACCCAGACAAATGTCACCTACACAAAGAGACTCTTCTTGCTGAGACTACTTGAACCTCATAATTACCAGGGATTTCACAGAAAAAAACCACTGATATCTTAACTGTGAGCCCTACAAAGCAAAATAAGTCTCCAGTGTATGCCCTCCAGGAACTTACCTCAACAATTAATTTGGAGAAGTTTCCTTGTCTCCCTTCACTGTCCCTTATGCTCAACTTTAAATATAATCACCAGCATTCAGTAGTTGAATTTTGACAGAACTGGTTTAGCACATTGTCCAGAAGCATGAAGGTTATTCTTTTTAATCATTACATAGTTGTTCTTAACATTAGACAGATATTACACTGAATACTTTCATTAACACAAGGAAACAAGATCCTTCAACAGCAGATCAACAGTCTTGCTAAATATAGTTCCTTTATAGCTATTGGAACCCTCTCCCCTTAGAGCCCCTTGGCAATTAAATGAGATCCTATGTCTTTAACCATGTTTCCAAATGACTTTGTATTTCAGGTCATAAAAATGCAAAGTAAATCAGTCTCTAGGGATCTTGCCGGGCTATTTTTGAGTAGACCAATTCCCATAACACTGTTCATTCATTCATTCATCACTCACTCAGTCATTCACTCATTCAATAACCTTTTGTTGAATCAGCCCATTTCGTAGGTACTGAGGACACACACACACACACACACACACACACATGCATACAACATACATTCTGATTCCCAGGCATACACACGTGCATACACATGCATACACATGTACCCATGCACACACACATACACACACATTTCACACAAGTGTTCCTGTTTAACTTAAAGAGGTCTAGTAAGGAAAACAGATAAATATCTGACAGTACAATGTAATAAGCATACAATGTAAGCACAAAGGAGAGACACTGAATCCAAACCAGGAGAGTGGAGGAGGAATATCTGAGTCATATACAGAGAAGGAAAAGCAAACACAAAGAAGCAAATGAATCTAAAATTAGTTGGGTGTATGAATGGGTAAATGAGGGAAAGAATGGATGAATCTGAGAAAGGTGATATGATAGACAGGCAAACAACACCAGTAAGTAAAACAAGGTGCTCTGGCTGTACAAGAGCCCACATCTAGGCTCTGCTGAATAGATAGGGCCTCCAGGTGTGCTTAAATGTGGACAAGAAGTTGCCAAACAGATAAAGGGCTTTCTGGGCTGCAGGAAGGGCCTGCTCAGCAGCATCAAAGAGAGCTTAGCATGTTTGGGAAACGTTTGATGTCTAAACCGGGAATAGATTGGGCAGAGGAGTCCAGGGGGAGTGTTTGACACGTACTTAAGATTACTGAGCATGGACAGCAAGCAAAGGAACTTAGATTTCGTCCTGGAGATGATAGGGACCCATAGAAAGATGGCCAAGTAGATGGTTTGTGCTTCAGAAAGATGGCTGTGATAATGACTTAGCAGGTGGCCTGGAGAAGTAACTAGCATTCTGAATATACTGCAATCATTTCAAGGGAAATTATGAGGTTCTGAAGTAGGACTGCTAAAGTGGACAAAGGTAGACTAGGGAGGATTTTTAAATATATATACCTATTTTCAAGCACCTAGAGTGAGCAGGTGACCAAACAGACCAAACACAGATGCTGCTGTGATTACTCCTAGGGCAGAGCCTTGACCAGAAGACACCAAAAGGCAGGTTTCCAGCTGTATTGCCTCCATATTTGCTCCCAAGTCACCAACTGTAAAAATGGACACCATTTCTTGAACACCTACATCTTGCCATATGCTATACATTTTATACACATTACCCAACCCAACCCTGCCCAAAACTCTTAAGTGCATATTAATCCATGCTGTCTTGGTGATCACAGCTTTGTAGTAAAGCTTGAAATCAGGTAATGAGATGCCACCAGTTTTATTTTTGTTTTTTAACATTTTTTCATTCTCCATCATTAAATCCTAACCAAAACCCAACTAATCTTCTGGCCTGTACAGTCCACAATCCTTAATCAGTCATGACATCTGTCTCCATAGAAGGAATAGAAACCTTCACAACTCAGATACTTTACCCCAAATGGCAAGCATCTGGTAGTAACCTAGAGTATTCTTTCCTTCAAAGCACTGATCTTATTGGTTAGCTTTTTCTATTCTGCTGACTATTCCCAAACTATGTATCTTTCCAACCAGAAGAAAGGCAGTATCTTAGATGGCACTGGGTGAACAGAGCTCCATCTTGCCCTGCAAGTTCCCTGGCTACAACTCAACCTATTCAGAAGTTGGCCTTTCTGACTACACTACACTGTCTTGATAATCCATGTATTCCTCCTACAGCTACGACCTTATATGAACTAAGAGTTGCTCATTTTGTTAGTGCCATTTAGCATTAATTGAGAGTCTACTGTGTGTTCTAAACTGTCCTACCATCTTAGAAGACACAGAAGGAAAATACAAGTCATTCTGCTCTTAAGTTCCCAGGCAATATCCATGTGAGGTTTTCTTATGACTCTATGAAAAGTATATAAGTTAAGGGGCATCTGGGTGGCACAGTCAGTGCCACAAACTCTTGGTTTTGGCTCAAGTTGTGATCTTGGGGTTGTGAGATCAAGCCCCACGTTGGGCTCTGAGCTGAGCTCGGAGTCTGCTTGAGAGTCTCTCTCTCCCTTTGCTCCTCCCATTCGTGCTTTCTCTCTTAAATAAATAAATAAATAAATCTTTTTTCTTTGAGCACATAATTTTTTATTGAAAATATGGAGTTTTTCTGTGTATTAAAAACAGATCAGGATCAGAAATTATAAATCTACTTATAAATGTAAGTTAATATATAATAATAGTCTACAAATGTCCTTGTATATCAAAGGACTTTTTCATTCTTTGTGACAGAAAATATGGATATAAGGGAACATTTTAACAATGGTGCTGAAGAAGCCCAGATTTACCATGAGCTATCAATAAGACTCATATAAAATTATAAAGTTTATATTAAATTGTACTTTCTCTGAAAGAACTAAAGGCAATCCAGTGATATAGTAAGTAGAAAGGGCACTAGATCTCTCATACAGACTTAGAGTCACCTTTCAATTCTGCCACTTAATTAGCCAGCAACCCTGGTCAAGCCACTTACTTTCTGAACATTCTCATTGCAGGCCTGGGGTTACTAATGCTTACCTCCAGGTGCTTTTCTGAGCATGAAGGGAGACAGCACATGTGGAAATGTCTAGCACAGTGCTCAACATGTTGCAGCTCCACTTGGATCTTGGCCTGTGGCCTGCTAAAGGCCTTTGTCTGACTCCAAGGAGACCTGAGACCAGTTACCCTGGGAACATGGCCCTTAGTGCAGACCCTGAACTGCTTGCTGCAACTGACATCATGCACCTTGACTGGGCAGTGAGACAGAAAAGCTGCATTTCCTCCACTAGATCTTCCCAGAGACGGGACACCCTGAACACTGTGAAGGAGGCCAAGCTGGACAGCAGCCTTCCCAGCATAATCACACAGTCTCCACACTACTGGTGAAATTCTTAGTGCAAAAGACAAAAAGGCATAAAAATGAAGCAAACATTTTTGCCCATTGTCTTGAAGTGTTTTATCCATACCTGCATACCTCAGACTGCAATCCACTTGGCCCCAACTAACTTTCCCCTTCTGCAGAGATAATAACAGAGAATCTCAGCCCCTCCACTCTAGTTCCATCCTCCATATGGGCCAAGTAGCCAGATTGTCCTAAGGAACAAATACCAAATACCCCAGGCTATGCACTGGTACAACAGACATCAAAAGGCCCATCCAGGAGATCAAGAAATGGAGTTACTGAGTCATGGGCAAAATTTTCTCTCTCTTTTTCTTTCTTCTTCTTTTTCCATCTTGCTTCTTTCTTCTTCTCTTACTCCTCTTTTTTCTCCTTTTCCTTCTTCTTTAAAAAAAAAAATTGTGATGAAAAGACTAAAAAATACCTGAGTCATCAAGTACACTGTGTAGTAGGGTTAAGGTTTGCTTCTTGAAACTTTAGTTTCTGTGTGTGTGTGTGTGTGTGTGTGTGTGTGTGCGCGTTTAGGATCACAGTTTAAAATTGTGTGTCTTGGTTAGGAAACTGAAAGATAAATATAGGGCAGTCACATAGAGCTTTTACATGATGGTAACAGCTTTCTGAAGAGCTGTGAAATCATAGGAAGGACAAAAAACAAAACCAGTAGGGACAGAGAACCTGAATTCTAGTCCTGGCTGTGCTGTGTCCACAGCCAAATTCCACAATCTGTTTGAACCCTTTCCTCATTTGTAAAATGAAGACGATAACTCCTACTCTGCCTGTGTGGCAGGAAAGCTGTGGTTCAAATGGAACAAGGTTCACGGAACACTGTGTACACTGCAAGACAAAGGCTGACTGAAATAAGGCGTTTTGAAATTCTAATTTATGGTGGGAAGTTCAAGCCAGGAAGGGAAGAGATAGACCATAGTATCATTTGGGAGCTACTGGGGGACCCAGAAAGTGTTACAGATGCCCCAAATCCTCACATGTGGCATCCTTCCAGCTCCAATATGTGTCCAGCTAGGTGATCCAGTCCAGGTGACGCAGTCCAGGTGATGCCTCAGGAATCCTACCACAATGATTCTAACCAACACAAGCAAAGGAAATTTCGTGTTTGTTCTGTTGCACGTCACTGTCCCTAGGGCTAATATTCGATAGCACCTGAATGTCTAGTGCTGACCAGTTCTTTCAGGTTCATTCCACCTCTGCGGAGTGGTGGGAAAGCCATGCAACCTCATCATTATTAATAAAGGAAGGCAAAATTAAGTGCACGCCTGTTACTGGAGGGAACATTGATGTTCTTTCCATTTCATGGAAAGGTCTTGCAAAACATTGGTTCTAATATCTTCTTGCATGAGTCATAGACTAAGGAATGAAGAAACACTTCTGAATGACAAACAAGGAAAAAAGAAAAGAAAGAAATCTATGATGATGTGTTCTTGGAACACAACTCCAAGTCCATTTACACAAGCAAAATCAACATGTAGATCTCTGTTTAGGGTATGCTGCTGAAGGACAAAACAAAACAAAAAGTCCATTCCTTTTCTTTTTTCTGATTAAAAAGATAATGGACACTCACACAAAAATCAAATAATAAAATTAGTTCCCAAGAGGAAAAGAATGCCAGCATTTTAAAGTGCATCTTTCCACACCTGTTTCTTTTTCTGAACTATCAGGTGGATAGACATAAACATCGTACAGATGTTTTTTTGAAACACACTTGTTTATTTATTGGTATGTGAGAAATCCTCATCCATAATAGTAAATGAAGATCTAGAACACTGCTATTGGTAATCATATAGTATTCCATCGTACAGATGAAGCTTGATTTATTAATAAGTTTCCCCAAAGCACATTTAAGTTGCTTCTGAATTTATTATTGGGATATAATTGACATATAGCATTTATAAGTTTAAAGTGTACATTGTGTTGATCTGATCTACTTATGGCTGCTTCTGAGTTGTTGCTTTTATAAACAATACCAGGGGTGCCTGGATGGCTCAGTCTGTTAGGTGTCTGCCTTTGGCTCAGGTCATGATCTCAGGGTCCTGAGATTGAGCCCCAGAGCTGGCTCCCTGCTCAGTGGGGAGTCTGCTCATCCTTCTCCCTCTGGCTCTCACCCCCACTCATGCTCTCTCTCTTTCTCTCTCAAATGAATAAATAAAATCTTATTTTTTAAAAAATACCAGTATAAGCATTCTTAAACATTCATCACTGTATACTTGCCCAGTTATCTCCCTGGGATAAATTTCTAGGATATGAGCCAAAACCTATTGCATTTTCTTTTCTTTTTCTTTTACTTTTTTTTTTTTTTTTGCTATGAAATATATTTTTTTAAGATTTTATTTATTTATTTGACAGACGGAGATCACAAGTAGGCAGAGAGGCAGGCAGGGAGAGAGGAGGAAGCAGGCTCCCCGCGGAGCAGAGAGCCCGATGTGGGGCTCGATCCCAGAACCCTGGGATCATGACCTGAGCCGAAAGCAGAGGCTTTAACCCACTGAGCCACCCAGGCACCCCTGAAATATTTTTTTTAATTTGGTTTTATTTTTTCAGTGTTCCAAAATTCATTGTTTATGCACAATACCCAGCGCTCCATACAATACGTGCCCTCCTTAATACCCACCACCAGGCTCACGCAACATCCCACACCCCCAAAACCCTCTGTTTCTCAGAGTCCACAGTGTCTCATGCTTCATCTCCCCCTCCAGTTTCCCCCAACTCACTTCTCTCCTCCCAGTGTCCTCTGTGTTATTCCTTATGCTCCACAAGTAAGTGAAACTCAACACTCACAAAACATAATCATGTCAAAAAATGGGCAGAAGACATGAACAGACACTTCTCTAAACCTATCACATTTTCAGTGTTAATGCATATTGCCAAATTGCCCTGTGGAAATAATGTGCCACATCCCATTGCAGCAGCAATGCAAGAGAGAACCTGTTCCTCCACACCTCACCAACAGTGGGTATCATCAATTCTTTCACATGTTTTTTCCAATCTGACGTAACAAAATTGCACTTTTGTTGAATTGCATTTCTTTGATTTCAGTGAGACATTCAATATTAATCTTACTTGTTATCAATGCACACATACTACTAGTAGTGATAATAGTTAACATGCATTGAAAGTGTATTATGTATCAGGCACTGACTAAACACTTTACAGAATTATCTTTTTAAACCTCGTGATAGCCCCTCCAGATAAGTACTACTATTATCCCTATTTCACAGATAGAAACAAAGACTTAGTAATTTGCTAAAAGATATGAAGCTAGTAAATAGTAAATCCAGAACTCAGTCCAGGTAGATCTGGCCCCAAAGCCATTTTGTTGAGGAGGGCACTGTACTTCCGTTTACTACTTTATGCAAGAGTGCTAATTCTGTTTCTTCTATGTATGCTTTTTTATATGAGTTTAATGTGTTCATAGCCTTTAACCATTTTTCAGTTGGAATGTTCATCTTTTCCTTATTAATTAGCAATAATTCCTTTCTATTGACAATATGGATTTTGGGGGCACCTGGGTGGCTCAGTTGGTTAAGTGCTGGAATCATGATTTTGGCTCAGGTCATGATCTCGGTGTCCTGGGATCAAGCTGTGTTTGGCTCCCCATTCAGCAGGGAGTCTGCTTGTATCCCTCTTTATCTGCCCCTCCCCCCACCTGCACTCTCTTTTTCTCTCTAAAATAAATAAATCTAAAAAAAAGAATATTGATTTGTTGTCATTTTTTGCTAGCAACGTTTTTTCTCTGTGGAACGTACTTATACCCAATTTACAACTTTTACTTCTGTTTATAATTAGTGCAAGGACTTGAGTAATGACTGTAATAAGCCTGATGTAGTACTCCAGACATGGGAAAAAGCACATGCAGATTAGCTAAACTGATGGTGTTAGATTTTAGTGGTAGTGCAATCGTGGACAATAAGGGGTTTGGACAATAGCACATGGCAATGGAGAAGGGGAAGTAAGAGAGAAAAGAGGCAGATCAAGTCACAAAGTGGTAATCTCCCCTTTAATGCCTTTCTGAGTTTCTTCCCCTTGCAGGACTTCTTCTGCCACTTGACCACCCCCAAGAAATAGGGTTTTTATCACTTGGTATTATTTATAGAGATCTAAATCTCTTCTTTTCATTACCCAATTTCATCACATGTTATTAAAACAAAGACAACGCTTTGGCCATGGACCATCTCTCAGAAAGTGGAGCATGTACAAAAGAGAGGGCATGGGGTCGGAGGCCCCATCTTGGAGCCCTACCAGGTGAGGACATGCTGTATGGCCTAGAAAGTTGTTTCACTCTCTTGGCTTCCATTTCCTCATTTGCCAACCTGGTGTAATGATAACTATGTCACACAGCGGCTTGGAAATTACCTAAGAAAATGTTAAGGGTCGCTGCCTCATAGGACCCTAAGTGTTCAGCAGATGGTCCTCTGCCCCCACCTCCACTGATTCAAGTGAAAGAGAAAAAGAGGGTTCTGTGGGATTCACAAGAGGAATGCAAAGGCTTGGTCTGACTCAACTGCTCTGCTATTAAACTAGAACTTCAGCTTATGTGTCTCCAAAATTGTCCCATGGGACACTGTCAGAATTAA
The DNA here is from genome assembly GCA_004024625.1 of Mellivora capensis. NCBI lineage: Eukaryota > Metazoa > Chordata > Mammalia > Carnivora > Mustelidae > Mellivora > Mellivora capensis. Next base: position 23,823 of record PISX010006121.1, read on the forward strand.
AGAGGAAGACAGCTGACAACCTAACAACCTAATTCCAGTTGGCATCTCCCTTTACTCCGTCTGTGTGCAGGCAGCTAAACTGCCTATATCGGTCATCTACAATCATTTGCCTCAATGCTTATTCCAGAAGATCTCATGGTCCCAAAAGTCTCTAACTTTGCCTTGGATTATACAGGATAGCAAAGTTCTCATTTGAATAAAATAATACTAGGATTCATTCAGTGCAAATCCCTGAAGACATCAGGAAAATAGATGAGAAAGGTGATCTGCTTAATTTATTATCAGGACCAAATCAATCCCCTCATTCATTCACTGATAACTTACTTATTTCCCAGGCATCTCTCCCAACCTCCCAACCACACCCCTCCTTTGACCTCAGGCTATGTTTTTTATAATACTCTTCCTTTGTAAAGCATTTCAGACTTGAAAGAAAGTTTCCTACCATGAGTTGAGCCCTACTCTGCAAGCCCTTTGCACAGGAGGCAACTGAGGTTCATAGGATTGAGCAGTTTCCAAAGCCACAGAACTAGACAATGACTAAAGTGCAGGTGCATCTGCCCCTGAAGCCTGTCCACCAGGCCCACCTGCCCTTGCCCTCTGCACCTTCACAAAGCACTTATACACCCATTAGTTCCTTGATTGTCTCCAAAATCTTTCTAAGTACCACAACTTCTGTTGCCTCTGTTTACTGATGAAAGACTGAAAGAGGCTGCAGGATGTAGGCACCCCCACTGTCACCTAGAACCCCTGGGGATGGCCTAACCCCACCAGGTAGGGCCCCCACAGCCAGGCGCTGGGGGTGCCTGACAGAAAATTCATGGCCCACTGAGAAGTTCTCTGTTTAAGGAAGACATAATGTTATATTTCAGCAAGATCTAAGTCAGTGTTGACCAACTCACTGGGGAAACCAGAATTCAAAGGCTCTGGGCTCTGCAGCCCTCCTCCCCAAGGCGGTCACTTCAGGAAGTAGGTGCTACTCCCACAGTCCTTCAGCCTGTTCCCATAGTTCATTTCTACAGGTGAGCTGATTTGTAAGAAAGTTGATCAATATAACCAGCCCCTAAGGGCCACATAATAAGGGCTAAAACCAAACACCATTCTTAAGGAGGAAGCTCAGAAATGAAGCCAAACCAAATGTTGCTGAGATAAAGGATTAGAATAAAAGTACAAGAGTGGCTGGCACAATGAAGCACACATTCCCCACATGATTCAAGGGCATAAGATATCAAGGACAACTCATCTGCCAGAGAAGGTACAGCTCAGTCAGCTTGTGCCATTTAACACACTTTCAACAAGGAATCATTAAGGCTTCAGAGGATTCACATTGGAAACATAGACTTTTCAAGCTGAAAAACCCTTTGGGATAAGCCAGTCCAAACCCTGTATTTAACAGTCGGCAGAACTAATGTCCAAATAGGTTAACTGACTTGGTCATAGTTATGTAGCTGGTCAACGGCAGAGAAATGACCAGAAATCAGGTAACAGAGCTCCAATAACATCTTCACACAGGTGTTTAAACACTGAATCTTTCCTCCTATTTCCTCCTATTCTTCATATATATGTATATATGCACACACACACACACACACACCTGCATAATACACATATGTGCCTACATACACATATGCACCTTCAGCCATGCACACGTACACGTATCTACCTACATACACATACGCCCTACATACACATACACATACACACACACATACATACACATACACATACACATACATATATGCCCTACATACACATATGCACCTTCAGCCATGCACACATACACGTATCTACCTACATACACATACAAGTGTGCACACACACACATAACGCATTCTTCTTCACCTGATGCCACAGACTCCATGTGCCACATCCTTATCAGCCCTTTCTGAACATTCAAATAGGAATATAATTCAGATGATCTGTCTGACCATGGGGCTTACTAAGAGAACCACTGTGCCCCAGGAGGGACCTGGCTCTCTTTCAGCTTTTTATTTGTATCTGTTGTTCAGGTGACATTTACACCAGTAAGAGTAGGGGCTTTAGGGCAGTTAAATGACTGAGTGCAAAAATATTCACAAAGGGCTCAGCATGGTGCCCAGTGCACAACAGACCCCAAAACATATCTCAGCTGGGGATGTGTCAGGCAGATGACCTGGGTGTAAACAGCAGGGGTTCTGTGGCCAGACAGCCAGGCCATGATGCCCCCTTTCTGTTCTGACTTTCAGCAGCTTGCCTACCCTCACCCAAGTCTAGAGTCCATATATACGTAGGCCACTGCAAGGAGAAAATGAACATGTTTGCTGCCTGACTCTGAGCCAACAAACAGCAAGTGCTAAACAAACAGAAAGGCAAGCAGGTTTATGATTTGCATAGGATGGTGAAATGCACTGCCCTGCCCCTTCCTTCCCTAAAATCCCAGGACTGCAGTTTCCTCCTTGAGGGTGAGTTCTATAATCCCACAGTGCAAAGCATTGGGTGTGGCATAGAATTGGTATACAGTTCTCTTCTGTAGAAGGGAAGTTTCTTCAAACCCTTTTAAAACCCACCTAATCAGGAAGTCTTTGCCTGGGGATTCTGAACTGACTGGGATGGATCCTTTCTAGAGAGATTCTCACACTTGGTCTGTACAATATTACCTTCCAGTTATTATTAAGATTTTTTCTGAGCATCCTCAAATCATTTCATCTGGGTTCACTCTTCCCAAGTAGAACATAATGCCCTAAAGGGCAATAATCCCCATGCCAGCTGAGAGAACATTTTGACCCAGTACGAACTCAAAAGCCTGATGCCAGAATTTATTTCTTTCCACCCTAGCCAAACCTTGAGGCAAGGCCCCTGGCGTCTTTTAAGAGATTCTGCTAAAAGTCACTGTTTTCCAGACACTCAATTCTATGTGTGAGGAGAGGTATAGGTAGGTCCTGATATCTCTCTCTCGTCACACATTCTGAATACAAGCTTCTCAAAGGCCAAATGCATAGGAGGCAAGGCAAGATACTTCACGGAATGGCATGGTCTCAAAACAAAGCCAGACACTCTGGAGGTCTCACACACTCAGAGCCTACTTGGTGAAGAGGTTCAGCTCTACAGTCAGGCCTTAAATCTGGAAATATTAGAAGCAAGAGCAGCAAGAGAAGGAAAAAGAGCCATGTGTTAGGAGAGACAACTGTGAGAAGTCCCTGCTGGCAAGAGTTAGTGTCCAAAAAGGCTCTCCACCCATTCCATCCCTTGGCCAATGTGAAATGTTGGAACCAGAAATTTGGCTCAGCCTGAGCATCTCCGAGTTCAAATTATAACCATCATGGAAGTGGCCTACATTCGCCTGAGGCCTCTGATGTAGTTAGGTCACAGCTCAGTGACCCACTGAATCTTTTCAGCGGAAAAGTATAGGAAACTGCTAATTTTGATTAATTCCTGATTGTTTCAGGAATATTATCATATTTAATTTAATCCTCACCACACTTCTTATTTCACCCGTGAGGAAACAGCTGCTAAGAGATTAAGGAGTTTGACAAGATTACACTGCTAGAAGGAGATAGAAGCCCATGCTTGGCCTCAGCCAGACCTAAATCCAAAAGGCCTCTTTGCCTCTCGCTAGGTGAGGCACGTGGAACAAGCTCTGGGCACTTTCCTCTCCTTTGCAAACAGAGGGATGATGATATTGACCTCACGGGATTGTTATGAGGATTGGATATTAAAACAGAGTGCTTAACAGGCTCGGTAAAAGGTAGCTTCCCTGATTGCTCTTGTTACTATTTTGTCTTCAAGGCCCTGTCCTGTCGGTGTCAGCTCATCCCTTCATCCCCTCAGTAGGACTTTAGAGATGACAAGAGGCAGCTCTCAGTTAATACAGCTCTGGAGAATGACAGCCTGGTTTTCCATTCTACAAGAACGTCCCGGGGCCTTTCACTTTGACACAGCCTTGATCACTATTAAACACTTGTATACAACTGATTGAATACATTTTAATTTGTATAGGTCCCTCCATACAACTCTAGTAATCCTTAAATGACTTGTAGAAAAATAATAAAGGATAAAGGAAATATTGACCCACAATTTGCCTGAACTGACATCAGTCCTAGGGTAAACCATACAGTCCCTCAAAATGTTATTGTTTAAATGTGCATTCACCATGAGCTCCTGTGCTTCTTCCCAGTGTCAGAGCCAGGCTCTGACATTTACATACTACACTTACACACTGAAAATGTAACCCAAATGGAATTATTGGGAAAGAGGTGTTAGCAGTTCTATAAACGCAGATGCTTTCATCTTTCATCCTTACCCCCATACCAACATGAATTGAGATCTGGTACAAATTCAAGATACTTTCATTTAAAGATGCATATGCTGGCATTTGTTTCCCTCTCTCCCCAACAAGATATCTGACCCCACTCATGACACCCCTGAAGTTCCCCTTGGGCCACCTCTCCTAGATTTATCCTACAGCTTATTCTAGTCTCTGCTGCCACCAGTTCCAAGCAAATGTGGCTCAACAGCACCCCATTCCAAACCTCCAATGCCTGCTAGGATTTTGGCACTCACACGGGTAGCACAGGGGCTTAACACCCACTGTTTTTCACCCTTTGGGGGAAAGATTGACACTTCTAACACACATTTCTTAAAGCACCTGAGGAGTTCCCAGAGAGCTGTTCTCTTCTCCAAAATTCATCTATCCTTCCCCACCTCCTTCTCCCTGCTGCTCACTGCTACTTCCTGGCATCATTTCCCAAATCAACTACCTGCATTGCAAGCCTCTGTTTCTGGCTGTGTCTCAGGGAAACGGAGGCTAAGACAAATCATTTCCTACAAAAATTTTAATGATCACAGTTTTAAAATCAACAAACAGGACATGAGACCTTACAAAAAAAAATGTTTCAGTGCCATTTCTATGTTCAAGGAAGCGGTCTGGAAGATATGGATTGAGCACTGAAATACACAAAATTCCAGAGCATCTCAATCATTTATGTAGATAATTAGTCAAAAACTTTGAAATAAGACTATTACCCAAATGGATGTATTGTTGCTATAGCTCTACAAGAATGGTGAAAATAAAGTTTAATTTTACTTCCCTCAAGAGAGTGAGACAAAGAGGTAAAAAGTATTAGGTCTTGTTTGGCAATAAGCCAACAACAGGCCACATCAATGTTAAGAGGTTGTCACCACACCTGAGTGGAGATGGCTGAAGTAGCTTTTAAAACATACTTTCCAGAAAGTTGAGACCAAAAATCCCACACTAAACAAATATTTTAACTTAGAGAGGAGGCGATTACCCTCTAAGGTGTACCTGGAGTGTGGTGAAGGAAGAAACACTAATACCGCAATACTCCAAAAATAAACAGCATAGAGCTTGAGAAATCAATATTGTACTTTACCAAATATACAAAACATCTTGGGAGCATTCCAGAAGGACAAGGGTTAGCTGCAGATTCGTATAAGCAACCAGACAGACTGCCTCCGTGGCTCAGACCACTTTGGGGAGTACACCTACGTACACGACTCATTGGGCACACCAGCGAAGATCAGCCAACACACTAGACAAATGTTCCAGTTCCCAGACATTGCAGACAAATGAAGTTCAAAGCAAGACACCACAAGCAGGCCTGACTTGCAATAACTATCCCAAAAAGCTACTTGTAAAACATCAACATTGATTCTTCTGCACAGGTGTGGTGAGTAGGGAGACCAAAGAGAACATTCCCACTGTGTTCTAGGGCATGGAGTGCAAGTGAGTAACAACCAGGGATTAGAGGCAGGGAACCCTGGCTAAATGAGGTTCTTCAAGTCCCTGAGTCTTCTGTGACCCAATTTCCATGTCTTACAAAATTGGGCTGATAATATCATAGAAAAAATCATAGGAAGAAGAAATGAAAGAGTATAATAGAAAGTTCTTTGTAAAAATAAATAATTTCATGTCTACTAGTATGAAAGCAAGGACAGACACTCACTTTTGCTTTAAAAATTCTATGTTCACAAACATGGTTACCAGGTGGAGGGGATGGGTGACATATGTTAAGGGGATTAAGAATACACTTATCTTGATGAACGCTGAGTAATGTATAGAATTGTTGTACACCTGAAACTAATATAATCATAAACTAATGTAACATTAATATAAATAGCATGCTAATTACACTGGAATTAAAATTTTTAAAACTGAAAAAAAATCCTATGTTCACAGTTAATGAGTCAGCCCCATAAACTAGCCTGAAAGGAAATATTTAAACAAATTTAGACTACAAACAGTTTTTCATGCCCTTAAGCACTACAGAAGCATCCTTGTCTTATGACTGATATGAAAAGTCATCCTTGCCTCTCACTGAAAGACTTAAGGTGCTTTTCCTCCTAGCAGTGTCACTTGAACCCAGCTTTAGTTAGAGCACAACCTTGAAAGTAACATGTATGAATTTATAAAATTCATGCTGGCCTCCTTTTAACTTGTAAAAATGGGTCAATTTTTCCTTGAGCAAGTTTAAAAACACTCCACCTTTTTTTTTTTGCAACAAAACAGATGGATCTATAGAGTATAATGCTAAGGGAATAAGTCGGTCAGAGAGACAAGTACCATAGGATTTCACTCATATTTGGAATTTAAGAAACAAAACAAATGAACAGAGAAAAAAAGGGGTGCCTGGGTGGCTCAGTGGGTTAAGCTTCTGCCTTCGGCTCAGGTCACGATCTCAGAGTCCTGGGATCAAGCCTCTCCTCGCATGGGGCTCTCCTCTCAGCAGGGAGCCTGCTTCCCCCCTCTCCCTGCCTGCTGCTCTGCCTACATGTGATCTCTCTCTCTGTGTCAAATAAATAAATAAAATCTTTTTTAAAAAATGAACAGAGGAAAAAAGAGACAAACAAAGAAACACATTCTTAACTGTAGATAACAAACTGATGGTTACCTGAGGGGAAGGGAGGGGTCAGGGTGGTATAGGTGAAACAGGTGAAGGGGATTAAGAGTATAGATATCATGATGAGTACTGAGTAATGTTAGAATTGTTGAATCACTGTATTATACATCTGAAACTAATAAAACACTGTACATTAACTATACTGGAATTAAGTTTTTTAAAATAAAGAAATAGAAATAAAGTATAGATTATTTTTTAAAATTCTATTTTTTATCAGAGTTCAAATATGTCATTGTAGTTGATATTTTGAAAACAAGTCCATGCCTAAAAACAGTAGTTCCATATGCAGAGTCTAGAAATTCCACCTAGCCAGAGCCTGGTCTCTATGATAAATTAGCAAATTTAAAGAGGTGCTTTGATCTTGTTATTGAACATCCATGGCTGCTAACATTACAAAAAGAGAGACATGTGCCTCTTGATGGATAAACAAACCAACAACTTTAAAGTAGTCTTGGAAAAAAACTAATCTGAATCTGATTGAACTAAATTTAATTACCAGTTACCAGGAAGTGCATATGGAAGAACATGTTAAAAGACATTATGGGAATGCAACCAGCAACCAAATTCTGAATGTGGGAAACCCTATACGCATACATTGTAGTTTTTATCAATAAAAGAAAATGGAAGGAAAAGGGTTTGAAGAAGGTAAAAGAGGGGCTTAATTAAAGGTTAAAAGATGGACTTAGATAAAGGTAAAAAGACATACTGACCAATAAAAATGTGTGAACTTTATGTGAATCCTGATTCAAATATTTAAACTGTTTTAACAAAGTATGACTCTGATTCTTGGCCATAAAGGAGAAACTGGTTCAGAATATTTTTTCTCCTCAAAACAAATAGAAAATTTCACAAATTATCTAAAAACCTTTTTCAGACATAGGAAATCAAGCAATATGACTGTCATCCCTGAGAAAAGGAAACAAAAATCTGAGCTTTACAATCATCCTGGATTTTTGCCTGAAAGCAATTTTAGAACAACAGCAAAGGGACAGGAAAAGCCAAGAGGAGCTCCACAACCTCACTGAGTTGAGGAGAAACAGATCAGAGTTCAGGGAGGCCAAGTCAGTTGGAATTTGTAGGGCAAAGTACCAGAGAGAATTGAAGAAGAGTTCCAAAAATTTGGATGAGGGCCCCTTAAGTCTTTAACTGAATATGAATCTGTGCATTCATGGGGTAAAAGTCCACAAGTCTGGACAAAGAACTGAAAAAGAACTATAATCATTAATAGTTCCTAGAGGTTTCATAGGACCGGAAGGTATAAGATTCTAATTAGCCAATAGAATAATATGGCAACTATATGCAGAGTTGCCAGAAGGAGCACACCTCAGTAAGAGGGCTGACATAGCCCTAAAGTACAGACTATTCTAGAACTGCCCTAAACAGGCTTAAAAACAAGTTGGCTAAGAATTAATCAGTACCATGAAAACTAATTTTCTGCCAAAACCAATTTTGAAACTCTTTAAGACAACAAAATCCAAATGCTCAACAACATAAACCTCACAATATCCTGCATCCAATTAAAAACTACTAGACATACAAAAAGCAAATTATGATCCATAACAAGAAGAAAAATCAGTCAAAAAAAAGATCTATAAATGATAGAGATGTTAAAAATACCAGCCAAGGACTTTTAACAAGCTATTACAAATATGCTTAAAATTCTAAACGAAACATGAATGTAATAAAATATTTTTAAAGGATCAAATGGAAATTCTAGAGAAGAAAAACACAACAACTGTAGGGAAAATTCCAATGGACAATCATAACAGCAGATCAGATGTTGCAAAAGAAATGGGCATTAAAGAGGGCACATATGGCGATGAGCACTGGGTATTATATGCAACTAATGAATCACTGAACACTACATCAAAAACTAATGATGTACTATACATCATAATGATATACTATACAGTGGCTAACTGAACATAATTTAAAAAAAAGATCAGTGAACATGAAAACATTACAACAGAAAATATCCAAGTAATAGAAAAGAAAAAAGACAAAACATACACACAAAGAGAAACTCAGGGACCTGTGTGACAGTATCAAGCAGTCAAACATACATATAACTAGAGTCTAAGAAGAAGATAGAGAATAGATGACAACTATATATATATACATACATATTTGAAGAAATTACTAAAAATTTCTTATCTGTGATGCAAAAAACAAATCCAAAGATTTAAGATGCTCAAGGACGCACAAGGTAGAGAAACACAAACCATAGTAAGCAATAGCATAATCAAATTGCTGGAGACCAGATGGAAATGTTTTAAGTGGTCAGAAAAAAAAAAAAACAGAGAGACATATACTCATAAAATTAATATGAATGTACAGAAAGTAGATTAGCTGTTGCTTGGGGCTGTAAATGGGGAGGGTAGGAGGAACTGAATGCAAGAGGGCAAAAAGGCAACTTTTTGTGGTGATAAAAATGTTCTGGATCTTCATTATGATGATAGCTATAGGAGTTTATACATATGAAGACTGATTTAACTGTGCTCTTAAAATAGGTAAATTTTATTATATGTAAAACACATCTCAATGAAATTGATTTTAAAGCAATATGACATTTTTTAAATAATCAAAAATTTGAACACCTACTGAGTACTTAATGACATAAAATACTTACTGTTAATTTGGTAGATATGATGGGGCATATGGGTGGCTCAGGTGGTTAAGCATCTACCTTTGGGTCAGGTCATGATCTCAGGGTCCTGGGTTTGAGCCCCACTTTGGGCTCCCTCCTCAGAGGGGAGTCTGCTTCTCCCTCTCCCTCTGCCCCACCTTCCACTTGTGCTCACTCTCTATCAAATAAACAAATAAAATATTTTTAAAACATACTTAAAAAATTTTATAGATATGATAATGGTATTGTGATTATGTTTTTTAAAAGCGTTATCTTTGAAGTATATAGTGAAATATTTACAGATTAAATTATATATTGTCTGAGATTTGTCTTTTAAAAAATGTAAGTGCAGGGAAATGTGAAGAGTACAGATAAAACAATATTGGCCATAAATTGATATTTGTTAAATTTGGATATTAAATATATTGGATTCATTACACTATTTTCTCTACTTTTTAAAAAAAGAACTATTTGAAAAAAATAAAATGCTATTTTATTATTTGGAACTTTTATTTATTTTTTATTTTTATTTAATTTATTTTATTTTATTTGGAACTATTTATTATTTGGAACTTTTCATAATAAAAAGTTTCACAAGTACTTTAAACACATGAATGATGTCATGAATGACTCATTTAGAAATCATAAACTGAGCAACTATTTTGAGATACAGGGCATAAAAAAATGTAAAATAATATTCTCAAAATATTCCCAATTATTGATGCACTATCAATATTTCATTTAATTTAGCCAAGATTAGGGAATTAAATGGAATCTTATGGGAACTTTGAAATGCCTTTTTTTAACAGTCTCAAAGACATGAGTGTTCTTCATTAAGTCCAGTTGCCCATCATATCTTGTACACTCTTCTCTATTAATATAGTATCACCAGCACTAGGCTGATATCATTAATTATGATTTGGATAATATTCTAGTTCACAGATGTAGACCTTAAATGAAAAGAGAAGGGAAAGAGAAATAATCCAAACTTCCTGATAAGGAATTAAACATGGTAAAACTATATTGGTGGTGGGGCGCCTGGGTGGCTCAGTGGATTAAAGCCTCCGCCTTCGACTCGGGTCATGATCTCGGGGTCCTGGGATCGAGCCCCGCATCAGGCTCTCTGCTTGGCAGGGAGCCTGCTTCCCTCTCTCTCTGCCTGCCTCTCTGCCTACTTGTGATCTCTCTCTCTCTCTGTCAAATAAATAAATAAAAAATCTTAAAAAAACCTATATTGGTTATAATAGCTTCCTCATAAGGCACTACAGGTTCAACAGAGAATAGCTTGACTATAGTCTGGCCTGTCAACAAAGCTGGCCCCATAGACTTTAAGTGAATGGTGAAGACAGTATGTAAAAAAACTAACATGTAAAAGATCTTGAAAATTAAGAATATGAACTTGAGGTAGAATTCTCTCTGTACATAAAAATAGTAGGAATATGGCTAGATATCTCATTTCTATAACTTGGGAAGAACTTGGTAAAGTAATTATAAGAATTGCACTAAGCTGGGGCACCTGGGTGGCTCAGTTGTTAGGCGTCTGCCTTCGCCTCAGGTCATGATCTCACGGTCCTGGGATCCTGGGATCAAGCCCCGCATTGGGCTCTCTGCTCAGCAGGGAGCCTGCTTCTCCCTCTCCCTCTCCCCTTGCTGTGTTCTCTCTCTCTCTCTCTGTCTAATAAATAAATAAACTTTAAAAAAAAAAAAAAGAATTGCACTAAGCTCAAAAGGGACAGAGTAAATGGTTATCACTACTATGCAAGAAAGACTATTTTTATTTTTGCAAGCAAATATGCTGATTAATTGTGTGCATTACCAGGATGGTTTCTGAACATTATATCCAGTGTTTAAACTCTGCACATTTCTTGATGCAACCTTACATACTCTATCAAACCTTCCCAGGCGGTCAGAGTACACCAACAGACCGGTAGGAAGTCTTCATTAAGTAACAACACAGCCTCCATCTTGAGAGGCTGAGTTAATTAGAAAGCAGCTGACAACCTCTTGAGTATACTAGTCAGAGCTCGGAAAGATCAGGACAAGTTTTTTCCCAACTAGATTTGGGAAAAAATTCAAGGCTCATGGAATCATTTATGAAAAGAATAATGGAATCCTTGGAACAGGCTGATTCTGGCTTAGCACCACAATCTGCCAAGAACTAATAGGAAATAATGTAGAACTCAGACTTCGAGCCATGCCTAGAAAGTAATAGGTTTATACTTTTAACATGGAGATCATTGCTTTGTTATTATTTTGGGATCTCTAAAACTACGGGGCCCATAGAATTTATTGTCCAAAATTGGAACACTTTTAAAGAGGGAAGTCCCTATTAATAATGACATGAAGACAACCAGAAACTGAGACTATTCTGAGTTGACATTTATGGTCAGAGCATCTAAAACCACAGAATGTTGTAATAAACAATTGATCACATCATTTTATAAGGACAGCATTTGTACTATGCAACACATACCACCAATTACATAGCTTCCATTTTCACTGGCCAAGTTCATAGTGTTCTGATGTCACATGGCCTGGTAGCATCTCTGTCTTCTGATAATGTCAGAGTACTGTTGTACCTAACATATGCACTCCATGTCTCTGGGCCATGCTGTCTTTACATATGTCCTTGCCACTATCTTATATGGAAAAATAGACCAGTAACAAGAAAGGTCACTCCAAGGGCATACATGGAGTCTGAAGTTGTACATACAAGGACCTCAAGACCATTCCAACTGTATATAGTCATACATTTTTATGCCTTAAATATCTTTCATACCATCTTTGAAGTCTTAAAATTGAGTGATATTCAATATATTTCCTTCAATGTCAGAAAATTCTTGAGCTCAATGAACCATTAAATATTATCTTCCAAATAGGAACAATTCTATTTATTGCTATGGAGGAAGCTCCAGAATATTTTGTTATTAAAAACATAAAGAGGGACGCCTGCGTGGCTCAGTTGGTTAAGCGGCTGCCTTCGGCTCAGGTCATGATCCCAGCGTCCTGGGATCGAGTCCTACATCGGGCTCCTTGCTCGGCAGGGAGCCTGCTTCTCCCTCTGCCTCTGCCTGTGCTCGCTTGCTCTCTCTCCCTCTCTCTCTGACCAATAAATAAATTTTAAAAAAAAAGAAGAAGAAGAAGAAAAAAAAAGGAGGGGCACCTGGGTGGCTCAGTGAGTTAAGCCTCTGCCTTCAGCTCAGGTCATGATCCCAGGGTCCTGGGATCGAGCCTCACATCTGGCTTTCTGCTCGGCAGGGAGCCTGCTTCTCTCTCTCTTTCTCTCTGCCTCTCTGCCTACTTGTGATCTGTCTCTCTGTCAAATAAATAAAATCTTTAAAAAAATTTTTTTAAAATAAAGAAGAGGGGCGCCTGAGTGGCTCAGTGGGTTAAGCCTCTGCCTTCTGCTGGCGTCATGATCTCAGGGTCCTGGGATCAAGCCCTGCATCGGGCTCTCTGCTCAGCAGGGAGTCTGCTTCCCCCTCTCTCTTTCTCTGCCTGCCTCTGCCTACTTGTGATTTCTCTCTCTCTCTCTCTCTCTCTCTGACAAATAAATAAATAAAATCTTTTAAAAAATAAAAAATAAATTAAATAAAAATAAAACATAAAGAAGAGAGAACTAACTATATAATATGTTAACACTATCTACATGGAGGAAAATCTGAATATACGTGTGTTGGCTTAAATATTTTAGTTTTTTAAGATTTTATTTATTTATGTGAGAGAGAGAGAGAGAGAGAGAGAGCATGAGAAGAAGAGAGGTTCAGAGGGAGAAGCAGACTCCCGCTGAGCAGGGAGCCTGATGGGGGACTCTAGGATCATGACCTGAGCTGAAGGCAGACACTTAACTAACTGAGCCACTCTGGAATCCCTAGCTTAGATTTTTTTTAATATTTTATTTATTTATTTGACAGAGAGAGAGAAATCACAAGTAGGCAGAGAGGCAGGCAGAGACAGAGGGAAGCAGGCTCCCTGCTGAATAGAGATCCCGATGTAGGTCTTGATCCCAGGACCCTGAGATCATGACCTGAGCTGAAGGCAGAGGCTTAACCCACTGAGCCACCCAGGTGCCCCCCTAGCTTAGATATTTTAAATAGAAGTGTAATATGGGTTGAGTTGTCTCACCAAAATTTATATGTTGAAGTCCTACCCACAGTACCTCAGAATGTGAATGTAGTTGTAGATAACATCTTTAAAAAGGTGATTAAATTGGGGAGCCTGGGTGGCTCACTCAGTGAAGTGTCTGATTCTTCATTTCAGCTCAGGTCATGATCTCAATCTCAGGGTCCAGGATCAAGCTCCACACCAGGCTCCCTAGCAGGGAGCCTGCTTCACCATCTCCCTCTGCCTGCCACTCCCCTTGTTTGTACTCTGTCTCTCTGTCAAATAAATAAAATCTTTAAAAAAAAAGAAGGAAAAGAAAAGTAGATTTCCCTGACTATACCTCCCATTATAGTTTTGACTTTGAAACCAGGTAAAAATTATATACTTATGAAACAAACTAAAAACAATGAAGGAAGTAAAAGGCAAGATGCATCAAATAATGCTAACCAAATACCAAGTTGAAGAGTACACTTACAGTTACCGGAAGCTATTGTAAAACTTGGTAATTTGTGTAGCTAGTGAATTGTATCCCGGTAAAGACAAAAAAAAAAAAGGGGGCAAGTAAAACTCAAACTGTTTTCAGTTATCACATTGTTAGCAAATATTGGAATTGATATTTTAATACAAGAACAGAGATGCACACCCATATACAAAACAAATAGGGAACCATATCGATGTGATATTCAACACAAGTGAAAAGAGGTACAGATAGCAAATGAAAAACTTCAGTAAAAACCTTATCATCCTATAGTGAACTGGAAATACCATGTGATCTCTTTAAGAATTTTATTTTTTCTTAGCACTGTCCACTGTAAAATCCTAGAAGCAATGATCGACAGACACCTCTAGAACTTAGATATTGGTCTCAATACTATTTCTACCAACAAAGAACTAACTATTTGAATAAAAAGATAATCCCACATATGAGGCAGGATATGTAAAGTGAGGAATATCCTGTCATATTAGAAATTTAGAAGACTATAAATGGATTTAAACACACCATACATGCTTAGAAAGCTGTATACTTTTATATACTTTATAGGGTGTGTGTGTGTGTGTGTGTGTGTGTGTGTGTATCCTTTGCAGGATTCTAGGAGAACCATCAAATTATTTGAAAACAGGTAAGTAAACATAATTAAGCATTTAGCCTACTGCTGCACAAGATGTATTTCCAAGTAACAAATAGTTGTTGAGGAAAACCTTTTCTTTACATAAGTATTCCAACTTATAAAGAAAGAAGGGATGGAATAATAATGCCACTATCTTGCAATCTCTGATGGCAATAAAAAATTGTCATTAATGGCCACAAAGACCATGAGGCAATACGCTAATAGGAAGTTTAGATGAATTAAGCTTAGACTCAAAATCACAGATATATTAATTTGCAAAAAGAGCAACAACCAGCCATTATAAGCCTCCATAAAAAAAATCCACATCATCAGTATTCTTGAAAAATCAAAATAAAATCTGAATATGCTCAAGCCTCTTGATTTGTCAATTCACAAAAAATATAGAGGACAGAAGAACATGTTAACTAATACTACATAATAAAAAAATCCAAACTATAGGAAAGATCTACAAGACAAACAATCTGACTTATTCAACAATTCAACTTCAATGATAAATTAAAAACAGGGAAGGAAGATCTATAAATTCAAGAGAATTAGAAGACTTATCAACTAAACATAATGGGAGCATCTTTAGATTCTGGATCAATCAAACTAATTGTTCATTAAAAATGACACTATTGAGGAAATTTTTAAATATTTTTATTGAGGTATAACTAACATGCAGTGTTATATTAGCTTCAGGTGCACAATATAGTGATTCAACAATTCCATACATTACTCATTGCTCCTCATGATAAGTGCACTCTTAATCCTCTTCACCTATGTCACCCATACCCCACCCACTCCCCTCTGGTAACCAACAGTTTGTTCTCTGTATTTAGGAGTCTGGTTTTTTTGTTCTTTTTCTCCTTGTTTATTCATTTGTTTTGTTTCTTAAATTCCACATATGAGTGAAAGCATATGGTATTTTTCTTTCTCTGACCGACAGTTCACTTAGCATCATAGCATCCAGGTCTATCCATGTTGTTGCAAATGGCAAAAATTACATCCATGTTTATGGCTGAGTAATATTCCATTCATTCTTCTTCATTCATTCATCTATGGATGGACTATGAATAGATATTGGGTTGCTTCCATATCTTCGCTATAGATAATTTTACAATAAACATAGGGCACATACATCTTTTCAAATTAATGTTTTCATTTCCTTTGGGTGGCCATCCAGTAGTGGAATTACTGAATCACATGGTAGTTGTATTTTTAATTTTTTGAGGAACATCCATACTGGTTTCCACAGTGGCTGCACTAATTTGAATTCTCACCAAGAGTGAACAACAGTTCCTTTTTCTCCATGTCCTTGCCATCACTTATTATTTCTTGTTTTTTCTTTAATTCTAGCCATTTTCACAGGTATAAGGTGCCATCTCATTGTGGTTTTGATTTGCATTTCTCTGATGATTAGTGATATTGTGCATGTTTTCATGTGTTCATTGTCCATTTGTATGTCTTCTTCAGAAAAATGTCTATTCAGATCCTTTGTCCACTTTTAAAATAAGATTATTTGGGGTTTTTTGATGTTAAGTTGTCTAAGTTCTTTACATATTTTGCATATTAACCCCTTATTGGATATATCATTTGCAAATACCTTTTCTGAGACTACTAAGGAAATTTAAATACTATTTGATAATATTATGAAAATATTGGCAATATTTTGAGGTTTGGTAGTGATACTGTGGTTATATTTTTATTTTTTTAAAAAAGAAGTCCATATCTCTTAGAGATATTAAAGTAATTAAAGAAGAAGTAATATCGTATCCTGGACTTGATCCAGAAAAACCTAGTGAAGGGTGGGAAGTGAAGACAGTGAAGATACAAATGAAATAAAAGTGGCCATAAATTAGTAAATATTGATTGGGATAATAGTTACATGAGATTTCATTATACTTTCATCTTTACTTTTGTATATGCTTGAAATCTTCCATGATAAAACATTGGTAGCTAATAGAGAGACCCTTAATCAGATAGATATTTTCTTCACAGCTCAATCACAATTTTTCCCATGTGATTTGCTAAGATGGGTTTTACCCTCCCTGAACAACACAATTGTCCTCAATCTTCTGGAAGAAAAACAAGGGATTTGACTTTTCTCTTTTTTTCTGGAACATTGACTAAGGCATTAGCTCCACTCCTGGCCTAAATATTCCAAGGAGGTTTCCCATCCACCTAGGGACTGCTTTTCACTTTTCCAGTTTCTACCTGGAAACTTTGCTTAGTAGATAATGGCCAAGGAATTTGCCCAACTGGGCCTACAAAGACAGTCTATCTTTGTAAGATGATCTTCCCAAGGATGAGGAGAATGAGAAGACAAAGAATGTAATCTAGGGACTTGAGCTGTTAAAATTTGGACAAGAGTTATTTTTCTAGATTTAAAAAAAAAAAAAGTGAGGACCAGTAACTTGCCTGGTAGAATAGGGACACAAACCCCAGATTACCCATCTCCAAATTCCAAACCTATTCAAAGAGTGACAACACCTTCTCTCGAGTTAAATGGAGGAGTTCAGTCCACCTCTACCCCACATGCACAAACCTAGACTGTGGGTCCAGAATCTGGGGACTGCTGGCCAAGGCAAGAATGACACAAGACCCCTCCCTAGCCTGATGGGGAGGGCTGAATGGGACCCTTCAAAGATCGGTTTTGTTTTGTTTGGTTGTACAACCTCACTTGTAGATCCGAGGATACTAACTAGATCTCATTTGCCACCTGTCCCCTTCTCACCAGAACCTGTATGACAGTGTGACAATGGGGCAGTATCCAGAGGTGTAAGAGTCAAAGGCACCCTATTCAGATTCCCCTTTGGAAAGACAGACAGTCTTCTCTCAACAAACCCTGGGAGAGGGTCTGATTTTTAATTTGTTATGGAAAATGGCAGCCTCAAATTTAAAAAGAGAGGACAGATAGTTCATTGTAAAAGGAAGTTCAGGTTTTCTTTCTCAGCTTTGAAAACTTAAAATTTGAAGAACTTCAGGTATTAGGGAAACTGGACTAGAACTAAACAAGGATTCCTCAGACTTGGTCAGCTCTGAAGGGACAGACTCCATGGCCACAGTATCGATGCTGTCATCTTATTGTTATAAATCATCCCAAGGGTTTTCTTTCATTCTCTGATAATATTTCATGGATTGAGCAGAATTTTGTCTCTGAATTGCAGAGACAGCTTTTTCAGTGATCTCTAACCCCTATCATACTATGACTGATCTCCTTTTTAACTTCACATCTTTTCTCTTTCCCCTTTACCTTTCCTCAATTTGCCTTTACCTACTTTCTCTCTTCTCCATCATTACTAGATCTGCCTGCCATCCCCCACTCCCCAGGACCCACTAACTAGAGGTTACACTCAAGTATCCCAATAACACCTCAAGTCAATGGAAGCCCAAGGGGTTTCTTGCTGGTTGTGAACCTTGGACTCTCAGAAAAAAAAAAAAAAAAAAAACTTCAAAGATAGCCCTTGGGTATGTACCTGTTCAGTAATGCCTAGCAAAATACTGGGCTTCTTTGATTAAACCATGTATGTGTGCTGGGCCAGAGTACCAAATGCAGAGTGCCAGAACACAGGTGGCAAACAGACACATAAGCCCATGTCTATTACAAAGATACATAAAATTACATGGTTTTATCCATTCCTACATGTCCACCCTGAATCTCTGCAGGATTCTTCCCAAGTTTTCAGAATCTACCAAACAATCAGCCAAACAATGGAGGTATGGGTTATAACAAGGCACAAGGTATCGTTTCCTATATGTTTTCACTAGGAGAAAGGAAGAGTCGTGGAACTTTCACTGCCACCTGACTTCTAAAACTACGAGCCAGGACCCTCTCTGTTCCTCAAGAGAGAATTCACATAGGTCCAGTGCCACACGTTTTCCCTTGGGACTCTGAACATTAGCCTGTCCTCTGTGCCTGGAGCTCTTGGGTTCTTAAGGGCATTATAATGTAGATTCATCCACAGGTCCAGGTCCCCACCGGAAAGTGTTTTTAAGTTCACCTTTTCTTCATACCTGGAGGCTGACAGCAGCTACCAGAGGAGGTTAACAAGGCAAGAAACTCAAAGCTGTTTCCAGGTTACCCACAGGGAATGTTATCAAGGTGATCCCATGTTTCCCCTGTGCAAAGTCTGTATGCCTTTTCATTTTTTTAAGATTTTACTTATTTATTTGACAGAGAGAGAGACACAGCAAGACAGGGAACACAAGCAGGGGGAGTGGGAGAGGGAGAAGTAGGCTTCCAGCCCAGCAGGGAGCCCAGTGCGGGGCTTGGTCCCAGAGTCCTAGGATCAGGACCTGAGCCGAAGGCAGACAGTCAACGACTGAGGCACCCAGGCGCGCCATGTATGTTCTTTCAATTCAGGGGACAAGTCTTTGGTATTTCCATTCAGAATCAACTTCCAGTCTCCCAAATTACCTTAAGCATTTTAGGAATTAAATCATTTCCCACCCACATTTGAATTTAGAACTGGGGTATGAAGCACTATCAAATCATTAAATGTGAAGATAGTTTCCACAGTTAATTTAATTCTTGGTGTCTACAGATACATGCATTATCTTCCTTTGTCTAAAACCATTTCAGGGAGGCCACAAGATCATGGAAATGTGAACTCATCTTTGGCCATAGCTTATTCACTTCTCTCCATGGAAAGAAAAAGGCAAGGGGAAAAAAAAAAACAAACAAACAAGTTAATAGGTCTTTCATAACTGCAAGTGTTTAGTCAGGCTCTACCCACTGGTATTTATTATTAACCCATCAATAGTCCCCCAATGGATTAAGAATTAGGGAGCAGAAATCTCCAACCATTTCTGAAGAACTTATGAACTAACAAAACGTTGAACGTGAATTTTTTTTTACAATGCCTGGGCTTGAGGATATTGTGGATAGAGATGCACAGAATGGATCCTTTCTCCATCCATTCTTGTTTTTCTTAAATCTGGACAAAGTGAATGATTTCACTGGCTGTAAACAGCAGTTAAAGATAACATACCAAAATCAACCACAAACGGAAACAGTTTTATTTCTGATCTTAATTAAAGACAAATGCAGCCTGTCCTCAGCAAATGGAACAATGTGACATTCTGGAGGCAAGGATTGGGCATAGAGCAGTGAAGGAAAAAGACAAAATTCCTGCCCTAGTGGGGCTTACACTCTAGTTCTTGGGGATCTTTTTACCTCCTTAAGTTAGCCTACCTCCTGCTATTCTTACCAGGGCCTTCTTTCCAAGGTCCAGCACCAGTGGTCACTCTGAAAATAGAAAATATTTTCTTGCTGAGAATTCTCCCACCTCCATCCTTCCTTTCACACCTTTTTAGGCTCCAAACCTGCAGACAGCCACCCACCAGCATCCCAGCACTGAGGCAAGGGAAAGACTCATCCCAAAGGAGACACTGGCAGGTCCCTTTCCCACCTAAGATGGGGTAAGGAGAGGGTCTGCTCCTGCTGAGGATGAGCAAGAGGGAAGGCACTGGGTAAAAAATAGATAAATGGACACTGGTGGGGGCAGTCTGCCTTCCCCAGGGGCAGCCAACATTCCTTTGATGAAAGCCCCATCTCCAGGTTGCCTCCCCAGGAGATCTACAACCCCCTCCCTCTTCTCACCAAAGCAGATGTGCACATTCTGGAACTAGCAGGCTAAGACAAAGGGGCCCCTGCCACTATAGTCCGGGGGCTGCATGTTCACACACCACCTTGCCTTGCAAGCTTCCTAGAAGTTTGCAAGCAAAAATTCACTTCCTATACGTTCAACCCAAGAAAAAAATGAGTGCCAACACACTACCTGTGCAAGGGCTGAGAGAAAATTTAGGAATCCATTTGGATGGGCCTCTTTTTACAGGCAAAGAAGATCCAAACTGCAGCCTCACCTGGCCATGTATGTACATGGCAACAGGGCACAGTATGTTGCCCAATTTTCTTCTCTGCTCTCTGAACAATATCCCTATCAACAGTCCATTGGAACTTCCAAGACTAACATGAGAACCTCCTTGCCTCCTGCACCTGGGCTGGGGGATCTGGGGAGGGAGGAGGGGGGAAGATAGGGGAATGCAGATCACCAGGGTGGAGAAGTCATGGGGGTCCAGGGAGGACAGCCCATTGAGGTTGAGTGTTGAGGTGAGTGTTGCTGCTAATCTGGAGGTGTCTGGGCTGCATAAGGGTCACGAATTTTGTATTAGCTGTGTGACTCCAATCCTGCGTTATAGTACACCTATGCTGTATCTAAAATGGAACTGGGTGATGGCTGGGCACCTTGGCACTGGAGTGTCTCAAGGGCCTCCCTTAGACTCTGCAGCCAAACTGGACCCACACTCAACCAACTTGCCTAGGCTTATCTCACTCAAAAAATAAGCCTTCTTCTTTTTGCCCTGCCCACCTCCAGAGTTCAAATGAGGTTGACATTCATTGTGCCTGTCTTTTGTCACTAGACAAATCGCTGCCTCTTTACCTGGCTGCTATCTTGCCTTAGCCCACTCCCCCACTCCAGGTCCAAGGGACCATAAACTCCCAGGGCTAGAGTGAGTAGATTCCTTAAAGAGAGGCTCATCTCTGGAAAAGAATCCATTCCCCACCTCACTCCCAACTCAAACACGCAATAAATGTCAGTCTAATCTCCAAATAATCATTTCTCCAAACACAAAACTAACAGAACCGCCGATGGGTCTGTCATTTTGCCCGCCCCATTCTAAATGCCTTCAAAACTGCCTGAATAAAGATAAGAGAGGATTGTGTACGTTTTCTACACAAATGGTGGAAAGTAATAAAATAAACATCAAAGGTGAGCTTCCACGTACTCGCAGCTCCGTCGCTATGTCCAACAAAGGCAGGAAAAAGGAGGAAACCTCAGCGTGGAAGGGCAGCGGGTTAGAAGTGCACCCTTCCGGGGGGGTCCAGGGCGCCCCGTCCCTGGGGCATTGACACGTAGTAGGCCCAACCGTCCTGCGGCAGAAAAAAGGCCCCCCTTTCTCAACGGTCCAAAACCACAGCAAAAGCTCTCAAGGGGAAATTGGGAAGAAATGGTCGTAAACACATCGTGCTCTCGCCACCCCACTCCCGGTCCCGGGAACACACCCTCCCTTTCATTCCTGTTGATTAGTCGGAACCGAGAATAGCACGTCCCCGGCTTCGCCCCCGTCTGCAGGGTTCTGCAGGGGTACACACGCAGGCAGAGCCTGGCTCCCTGAGCCATACACAGCAGCCCCAGGGAAAGAGGGGAACAATGCTGCTCTTACCCAAGAGCCACCAGCCAGGTAAAGAAAAGGTAAAGGAAAACAAAAGAAACGTTAAAGTCAGAGGCCATTTAAGCGAGCAAGAGTCAAGGTCCTGAAAGGAAAAAAAAAAGAAAAGAAAAGAAAAGATCACAATTTCAAGTCCAGTATGAAAGAAAAGAAAGAAAAAAAGGAAAGAAAAGAGAAAGGAAAAGAAAAACAGAGAAGAAAAGAAGAAAGACGGGAAGGAGGAAGAAAGAAAAGAGAAAAGAAAAGACCGCCAAAGAAAATCATAGAAAGGCGGGTCCCATAAGCGGTCCCTGCAAAGTGTCCTGCGCGGGCGTTGCTGTTCAGCTCTTCGTCAGTAACTACAGGGGTTTGCTTTCAGAAGAAGCAGTTTTCACTACACCGCGTGCTCTTTGGGAGAATCGTAGGCCTGAGCAAAGTCCCTGCCGCCCTGCACCCAGCCCTTCCAGGTGCCCCCGAGGATAGCCCCCCTCCACTGCCCAAATCGCCTCCTTCGGCTTCAAGACGCAGGGACCCCTCCCTGACCGCCGGGCGCTCACACCTGAGGGAGGAGCGGGGCGGGCGGGGCCCCGCACGCAGGCACACTCACAGACACGCGCACACCCCCAGCCGCGCGCAGGCTTCCCATTGGCAGGAGGCGGAGGGCGGGGCCGGGCCGACCCAAAACAAACAACCTGCGCCCTGACTTTGCTGCCGCGCTGCCGCATGGCCTCGGCCTGGTGTACGCCCTCCGGGGAGCCTCGGCCACCTAGGCCACCTCGTTCCCCCACCCCTCGGCCCTCGGCGCCCAGGCCCCGCCCCCTCGGAGCGGCCACAAGGTTATATTGGGCCGGGGCGAAGGTGGAAGCGAGATGTAACAGCGGACGGCCAGCGCGGAGATGCAGCTTCGGAGAGCCAGGGCGGAAAGACGGCTACGGGCACCACGGCCTCCGGGACTCAGCTCCGCGGGCGCTCAAGGCTGAGGGCTCCAGACCCTACCCCAAGGGTGGCACGAACACCGGTTGGCACCATCTCCGTGCCCCAAGGATTCCTGTCCCGGACCTGGGACCTCCAGTGAAGAACACCTCCTGGTCTCTTGAATGGATAGCAGATGCTCACGCTTCTTCCTTCCAGCAAGAAGTCCCAAACCCGGCACACTTGGGCATCAGAGGGTGGAACCGCGCCCCTGTACGCATTCACCCCGAAGTCTCTCATCCTTGAACTGAAGACAGTACCCACCCAACTCCTTCCTCTCCGCCCCTCTTAGTTCACCCAATAAGCACAACTCCTCCAAAAAAAATTTCAGCGGAAGAAGCCTCTTCAACGGAAAAGTGACTGTCTCTCTCAAGAAGAGGGAGAGCTCCCAGGAAAGAAAGGCGAAGACCCCTGGCCTCGAGATCTCCATTCCGGACCCCGCACCAGCTTCCCAAGGCCACGCGAAGGAAAGGGTACGGCGCAGGGCAGGGACAGGGTGCGCGGGCATGAAGTTGGAGGTGTTTGACCCCCGCGCGGCCCACGGGGACAAGCCGGTTAGTGATCTGGAGGGTGCAGGCGGCAGCAACGCGCCATCTCCCCTGTCGGCAGCTGGCGACGACTCCTTGGGCTCGGACGGGGACTGTGCGGCCAACAGCCCCGCGGCGGGCGAAGGCGCCGCGGAGCTGGCGGGCGGTGGCGAGCCAAGCCCAGGCGGGGGGCCGGGCGAGGAGGAGGAGGGCCCGGCGGTGGCGGCGGCGGCGGGGCACGCTGAGGCCTGCGCGGTGGGGCCGGGTGCGGGGAGCGCGGTGGGCGGCGAGGGCGCGCGCAGCAAGCCCTACACGCGGCGGCCCAAGCCCCCGTACTCGTACATCGCTCTCATCGCCATGGCTATCCGCGACTCGGCGGGCGGGCGCCTGACGCTGGCCGAGATCAACGAGTACCTCATGGGCAAGTTCCCCTTCTTCCGCGGCAGCTACACGGGCTGGCGCAACTCGGTGCGCCACAACCTCTCGCTCAATGACTGCTTCGTCAAGGTGCTGCGCGATCCCTCGCGGCCCTGGGGCAAGGACAACTACTGGATGCTCAACCCGAACAGCGAGTACACCTTCGCCGACGGGGTCTTCCGCCGTCGCCGCAAGCGCCTCAGCCACCGGGCGGCGGCCCCCGCACCAGGGCTTCGGCCCGAGGAGGCCGCGGCCCACCCCCCGGCCGTACCCCCGCCGTCCGCACCCGCCGCCCCGGCTTCTCCCCGCGCGCGCTCGCCCGCCCGCCAGGAGGGGCGCTCCAGCCCCGCGGGCAAGTTCTCCAGTTCCTTCGCCATAGACAGCATCCTCAGCAAACCGTTCCGCAGCCGCCAAGACGGGGAAGCGGTCCCCGGGGCGCGGCTGCCGTGGGGCGCTTCGCCCTGCCCGCCGCTGCCCACATATCCCGCGCTACTCCCCCGCGCCTCTGGAGGGGCTCTGCTGCCGCTGTGCGCGTATGGGGCATCCGAGCCGGCGTTGCTGGCCGCGCGCGGAACCGACGCGCAGCCCGCGGTGCCACCCGCCGCACCTCACCTCCTGCTCGCGCCCCTCTCCTCCCCCGCCCCAGCCAAGCCGTTTCGAGGCCCGGTGGCCGGCGGCGGCGCGCACCTGTACTGCCCCCTGCGGCTGCCCGCGGCCCTGCAGGCGTCCTCGGTCTGTGGCCCCGGCACGCACCTGCCTTACCCAGTGGAAACGCTCCTGGCCTGAACAGAGCCGCAGAGCCCCCCAAGGTGGGCGCCTTCGGGGAGGCAGGAAACGCAGGCCGGGGCTTTACATTTTTCTAGACAGACAGAAAAAAAAGAGAGAGAGAGAGAGACATTAATAGAAAAATCTCCATCAAACGTGCCTTAAAGCATCTTTGACAGAAGTGTTCAAATTTAATTCAGATTATTTTTCACCTTTTGTGACTTTACAGAAGACCAAGCCAATTCTCCATAATTGTTTTAGGTTCTTGACCAAGCCTGTCCTTCCCTCACTTCACAAAGACTTTTCCTATCTTCTTACTCCCCCTTATTCCTATTTTTGTCGCACCTTCTATTGATTTGTCCCTTAAAAAAAGAAATCAGGGAACCATTCCATATGATAAATGATATGACTACTGTATGGGGTTTAATGGCCCCTGCTCCATGTAAGTATGTGGCATTTACAGGCATGACTGAGTGTGAGAGAGGTGTCAGAATCTGCAGTCATTTCTCTGCTATTGACCAATGCTTCACTGTGCCAAAAGATTTAAAAAAAAAAAAAAAGTTGGGTTTTGTAATTAAATTATTTATATATTTTTGAGACCTGAATTGAAAATGTTGCAGGCAACGGGCTACAGCTTTATTAGTGGTTCGGTGATCTCTACCTGGAGATCTACCCTCCTTGGGCCAAGCAATTTCTTTAAAGGGAATGTTAGCATTATGTAAGTGGGGTGCCAGGACCACTGCCACCTGAAAGCAAGTGTGATTTTTTATTTTTAATATTATTTTATTTGTGTCTGTACATATTCATGTATAAATTTTATGAAACCCAGGCATAGTGCTTATTTTTAATAAAATTCACAACTGACTTTAACACTTTGTGGTGGTGGGTTGGAGATGCAGAATTTTTTACATTCTCCCCACCCTGCCCTTGCCAAGAAAATGGGTTCAGGTTTGACTCTCAAAAAACTTCCAATGGAGTCAAACAATTTCTTGAATAATTCAATAAAGGTGAAGTCAGAGTGCAGGTTTCCTCTCCTAAACAATTACCCTACAAATCTCCACGATGGGACTTCTGTCAACGTGATTTCTTAAACTTCGAACCAATGACCTCTATGAAAACTCTTAAGAGTTACCAGAACAAATGATAAGGTGTGTGCCCCTTTCCTACAAGAATGCTTTAGCAGACAAATTGAGCTATTAGCAAGGTTTTATAGTCAAGCAGACATTTATTTTTAAATAAGTTGGTTCTGACTTGGAGCTCAAAAAGCTGGAAACAATCTTGGCATAAGAATATCTTAATACACCAAAGATTTCTTTAGGGCAGTTTTAAAAGCAACTTAAAAGCCAGTGATTTTTGTCAAAATGAAATGATCTACCTTTTTAGGGATGCGAAAGTTAATCTGTTTATAAATGAATCAGTAGTATTTTTTTTTCACTCATATGAGGATAGCATTTGTAGAGGTGGGGATGCCAGGCCTATTTCAGTTGTGATCTGAAGAGAAAACACCACCTCAGATGGGGCAAAGACAATATCTCACAGTAAAAAGGGAAGGTTTTGATCAGAGCAGGTACCAGAAAACAGTGTGAACACCTGTTGTTCAATAAATTCAGAGACAGTGGGGCTCTAACAGTTTATGGATTGTGATATTCTAAAGACTAATGCAAAGAACAAGAAATTCAGAATCTAGAAATTTAGAAAACGTTCTTGTTCCTGCAGTTCTTCTGTAGATCTCATCTAATTTTAGACAAGAGGGTAATTTAGAGTTTACATATTGTGAGGTGGGGAAAAGAAAGTGGGATTTATTTCAGGATGCTGTCTTTGGGCAGAAATGGGGTAGGGGGAAACCCATCTGCACGTCTAGTAACAAGTCTTGACAAATTTTGGTGATATCTACTTAGTAGTCATGAAGAGTGATAATAATAGGGTTGAATTATGGCAAAAGGTAGACACTGAAGTGGAGATTTGCACCCACAAGGCCAATAATTAGACCAAAAAAATAAAACTGAAATAGACTGGGAGTAAAGGGTGGGGACAAGTTCACTGGGCTGAAAATATCAGGACTCATATACTCAATCCTTTGCTTTTTCTCTTGAAAACACACTCAGATTAAAGGCAAGCAAGGAGTCAGACACTTGAGGTGCTTCTGAACTCCAGCAGACCATTTCTCTCCAACTGTGTACCTGGCCTCCAGAGTCAAGGTGCTGTCTACTTTTAAATCAGTTTTGGAAAGCCACAATTTTCATTTCTACACTGATACGTGAAGTCAAGTTTGCAAATGGAGATTTTAAATAGCAGTTTACTTATGTTAAAGAACACAGGGCAATATAAAAGAGGCAAAGGGAAAGGTAATTAAAAAAAAAAAAATCACAGCTATTCTCCTCTCGGAAAAAAAATCCCTCCGGAGTCCCGCGACTGGGGTCCCCTCCCCGGCTTCTGGTGCCCAGGTACCATAAGGTTTTCTAGAGAATGGTCAGAGGCCCTTGAACCTCGCGTGCCTGTACGACCTCCCATGACCATCGCCAACCTCCTACTCCCACGACCAAGCCAGTGGGGGGAGGGGGCAGGATGTGGAGGGACGGAGGGACCTGTGGCTCAGTCGCCGCCTCTCTGCCTCTCCTTCCCACTCCCCAGCCTCTCCCAGCAGGGCCAGAGGAGGGCCCAAGGAAAGGGAACCGCACAAGCTCTGGTTTTCGAAATGAAAGTGGAAAGTTGCGAGGACGCTTTTAGTTCAAGCTACACCCCAGTTCCACGGGAACCGCACCTCGTGGTGGAGACCCCGGCCCTCAGCGACTAAGTTCAATCCTGCTTTGCGCCAAGTCCACCCCCTCCCACGGCCCGCCCTTCCCTTCACCCCCACCCCTGCTCGACCCTTGCCGGCCGCGGGGCCCCGGCCCACCTGTGCAAACACCCGTCCGCCAAGCGCGCCGACCCTAGGCTGGGGGTGGGAGTCTGTTTGGTTTGGGAAACGCCCTTTGATACCTGTCAGGCCTGCCGGGAGCCAGCGATGTGGGCGGAAGGCTCCATGGGTCAGTTTTCAAAGATCCCCTCTTCTGCCCCTGCGTTGGCACTTTTGCGGTCCCTTTTTTACTCACCCCTCCACGGCTCAAAAGAACCCCTCCAGACCGACGTGGATAAACGCGGGGAGAGAAGTGCACAACCGCAAAGCCCAGTCCAGCGGGGCCTCCTCCTACAAGTGCGGGACCTACTCCGTCTGCTTTCCCCACAGCCACGGATCAAGTCCGCCGCTTCGAGGAGCTGAAAAATTCTCTGCGAAGCGATAGGCAACATCCTGATAAATCTAAAATCCGCTTTCTACTGTAGAAGAGGATTCTCCTAATGCAGGAGGCGTGGGCCTGGGTGGCGGGGGTGCCGTGGTCCTGTGCCCGGAGGCCCACATTCCACCCATCTCTTTGCCTGTGTGTGAGCCTGGGCAGTGAATAACTTCAGTCATCATGGGCGATGGCTCACTCCAAGCCCCTTAGCTTACGAATTAAGCCACCTAACTAAAGCTCCTTGTAGAATTGTTAAGTCAGCTTCTTGATCCCATATGAATTCTCAAAAAGAAAAGAAAAGAAAATAGAAAAAATAAAAAAGGAAAAAAGAGCCAGAGAAAGCCTCACCCTCAGCTAATGGGCAAGGTTTCCTCCATGAGCAGCCCAGAGTTGACCTTGCTGAGCTGGAAGTATTCTTAAGGGGAATTACCTATGCCCACTCTGGTTCCATTGTGGCCCAATTTCACAAACTGGGCCTTTATCTGCCCCAGGGGATGTGTGGTCACATACAAAATACTAAGTTAAATTCATGGACTCCCTTAGGTAGACCCCTAATTTTATAGATGTAAAAACAGGCTCAGAGTAGCTTAAGCATGCTTTCTGGCAGACCCTGGTGGAAACCAAGATCCAACTACCAGTTCAGAATTCTTTCCACTGTAACACAATTATCTGGATAATTCAGACCAAAACATACTTTGGCCTGAACTGAGTTGAACTACTCAGATAATTGTCTCAAGCCACTTTTATTACAATGGTAGACAGATTTCTCAAACTGGTAGGTGGTTTCTTTCATTACTAAGACCTTGCCACCCACCACTACCACCCTCATAATTTGTCCTGTCCTGGAAAAAGCTATGTCCACACCTCACCTGAGAGACCTGGATGTGAAGTGTGTTAGATCCTATAGCTTTACTGTATAGATAGATTAGATAGATGGCTACCGCAGTGGAATTTGGCCACTGCTTTCTCTCACTTCTGCAGAGTGCCAAGTGCTTGCCCCTACTGAAGGGAGCAAGCACAATTCTGTGCTGAGAAAGAAGGATCTCTAGAGAATGCAGTACCTGCTCTCTGGCGACAAGCACTAACAGATGGGCGCTCCATGATGCACACCTCTCCTATTTTTCCACACCTGGCCCAAAATAACAAAAATGGCCCCTTTCCCACATGAGAAAGAAACTAGAAGCTCTTAAAATTATCTGCCTTCCATTTTTAGTTTTAAAAAATGCCAACTCAATCCAACACATAACTGACAACTTTCTTAGGTATTAAGGGACTTTGTTGGTGATCAAGCTTAGAAGGATATTGTTCCTCTATTTTACTATTTTTTTTAACTCTTTAGATCAAGATAAGCTGAGCTTTTCCTTGGTTCCAGAAATTAGACCCTAAGTGTCCTTCAGTAAATATTTCCTGCTTTCAAATACCACAATATTTCTCTCTTAAGTAACAGACTTTATAGTTCTCTAATGAAACCATTAAACTTTTGTTATGCTTTAACAACATAATTTGTTAATTCTTAATGTTGTCAACAAATGGCCCTAATAAGTATCTTCTAAGAAGATCATGATCAAAAACATAAAAATGTAACTCTCGCCAGATTTGAGGTCCTCTTTCAAATTGGCAAAGATTCCAGTGTCATGAAATGCTGGTTGTTGTGCAATAGTTTCTGCACTGTATCTGTTCGGCATTATTAAGATGGATGGGTGATTAGAAGCAAATGTTGTTCCTGTCATTTGCCAACTTACACACAGACTGGAAGAGAGAACTGTATTGACCTTCATTTTTGGTGAACTACAGCCAAACATAAACATTAACATAATACCACATTTCCCTTACCACTCCTGGACCCTCTTTGTAGCTCTTTTCAGGAAAAGTTTAACTTAGAAGACTTGCCATAACTGAGCTTTTTTATCACATCTGTTTGAAGCCCAAAATAATATACATATTCAACACTCTTGACATGTATTTGTTGTTTCTGACCACCAATTTCTAACCATTAAGGGAAAAGGTAGAAAAGTTTCCCAACCTTTGGCTGGCTGTGCTCACTGTGGTTACATGTCTGGTAGTGCTCAAAATCACAAAAGTGGTCAATTCAAAAAAACTCAGAATGCAAACTCAAAGAAGACCCGAGTCTAAATTCTGGCTCTGTCTCTCACAGCTGTGTGACCTTGGGAAAATGTGTCATCCCTCTGAGCTTCGGTAGGACAAGGGAATTGAGCTAGAACATACCATGGTTCCCAGCCATGAAAACTTGTATAGAATGTCAGAGATGTCAGTGCAAATGGATGCTTTTTCTTCCCCTTAAACTCTTCCCCTCAATTCGGGATCAAATATGTATTTCAGAGACAAGTTTCATGTTAGCATTATTCAACATAATTGAAATACTATAAACATTGCAAAACATATTGGAGACCATCAGGGTACAGAGCACATATACAACTTGTCATTCTAATGGATCATAACATGTATTTCCGATTACATTTTTCACCCAGTGCATTCTCAACAACATAATTTCTGCACAAAATCCCAGATTTCAGAAATAGGTATAAAACACCAGCATGCTTATTTCAGTCTGGAAATCAAGGCTGAGAGAGTTTGGGCTATTCTCAAGAGGTTTCATTATAAGCTAGGCATCTAGGGCTATTTTCCTGGCTTTGATGGCCCCCAGGCCAGTGCTCAAATCCTGGGATGAGAGGATCAGATCAGCCCTTCATTTGTTTATTTAAGAACAAAGCCCAAAAATGCCAAAGGCAATTCTCAGGGTAGCAAAGTCAATGCAACCTAAAAATTCAACTAACACAAAAACTTATATGTGCTTAAGTGTGTACAAATAGAACATGGAATTACTAACGTTAAATACCAACATAAAATAAATGTGGGGACACGAAAGGAAGGCAAATCTGGAAACTAGAGAAAAGCCCTAGAAATATGAAACTAAATGCTAATAATTATTATTACTTAATAAGGCATATTCCAGGTATATTCTCAGGCTCAGGAAAAGCATGAATGACTAGAGTTACTTGATTCTTACAGATAGACCCACACTCATTTGGAGGAACTGGTATTTTTCTGGGGTAGTCAACATTTGTATCTGCCATCCCAGGGTCAACACTCCTACCCCAGGTCCCAGCACCCTGATTTTCTTTTGGTGAGCCACCTCTCCCCACAGTGTGCTATCCTGTGTGTTATGCTCTCCAGCTTAAGGCAGGCCAGGCAGGCCTTCTCTTCTCTAGGACTCTGGACCTGGAGCAATAAGATTCAAGGGCCAAACATGAACTTGGTTAACTTGTCCCTGCTGCCCCCAGTGAGATGGTCCATTCTTTCCTGCTAAGGAACCCCTGGAGGTGCCCTGGCTCTTCTCCTTTCTAGAAGAATCCTTCCAACCAAGTCCTGTTTTGCCCACATTAGTCAAGTTATCTGTCATTCTCACGGTTCTATGCAGTCAAGGCAGGCACAGTTAAAGACAGCCAAGATGGCCTTTGTACTCTTGCCCATTTCGTTTGGGAACTCTTCTCCTCTTCCTGGTCCTCCTTGGACACACAGTGCTGTGGGAAGATATGGGTGAACACAGAAACTGAGAGAAATGTCACATGGGTGTCACATCGGTGACAGAGAGTCAGTGACAGGCAACTCTCTCCTCTCTGGGGAACAACCAGCAAAGGAAGCCTCATGGTTTGGATGGCTACTCAGGATGACAAAGGCATGAGACTAAGTTCAGCCACAAGGGGACCCTCTAAACATCAGGCTGAGTGGAAGGAACCAGTCCCAAAAGTTTACATCCATACAATTCCAATTACATATATGACACTCTGAAAAAGAGAAATCAGATCAGTATTTACCAGGTGCTGAGATTGGGGAACTTGAAGGAACACATGGGAATACTGAGGTGACAGAAGTAATCTACATCATCATCATGAAAGTGGCTTCATGATTGTAGATGTTGGTCAAAGCTCAGTGCTGTATACCTAAAAAATCCATGTTGCTATACGTACATTCTACTTCAATCACCCTGACTTATCAAATAAACATATAGAGAATAAATGCTAAGACTTATTATATGACCCAAACTAGTGACATTTCCCAATAACAGCTTAAGTTAAAAGAAATAAAGACTTATTTATAAATTTCAGCTAACTAGAACTAGTTAGGAGAATATTTTCTGAGGAAAGGTAAACTTTCCAGTGCCTCTTTAATCCTACATGGCCCTCAGCTGTCCCCTTCCCACTGTGGGCAAGGCAGCATTGGTGCCCACTCCACTTCAACATGGGAACGATCTCAAGGACCACCATTGAAAAGAGACATCATGCCAGGACTTACCCTACATGTGTTCTTCCCACATTCAGACAAATTCTTTTCTTCACCTGGCCTGTTAGCTGAGAAAAGCCAAGGGGCTATGAGCCATCAACCCAAGTGGAAAAGAAGTCCTACTTTCTCCCTGAAGCCTGCATTAATTCACCAAGCAATTCCTGGGGGATGCTGCCAACTCTAAGACCTGGATCAATGCCTAATACCACTGAAAAGAGAGGTCATCAAAAGACCTAAAAGGGAACTACCAGGACTATGTGACTCTGCCCAAACCTATCAAATACATCTACCAATACTAAATGAAAGAGATCCCACAAGCATAATCTATTCCCTTTGCTCTCTGACCCCTACCTACACCCTAATTCTGTAATCACAAGTGTCAGAATGTTGAGGAAATGTTGAGCAAACTGGACACTTTTGACCCCTCACAGCAGTTACACAAGTCAGGAATCTGAAACAAGATAATTATTAGTTCTCATATTTATTAGCTGAACCCTTTTGAGTAATAGCCTCTGGGGATATTTTATATATGCAATAAAAGACTTCATCATTGTTAAGTGCAAAATGATGTGGCTCATTTGGGATTTGTGCTGAAGCAAAACCTTTGGTCCATTCAGTGCCTTTGCTTAATTCAAGAAAGGTAAGAGCTGTCACTTGACCTTTCTCCACTCCTGTGCACAACTCTAGTGTCTGCCTTGTAAGTGCTTTTTGAACTTAGAGGTTTGAAGTTAGTAAAAGATATGGGCCAATTTGGATACAGTTAAGATAAATCTGAGCCCATATTTTCCAGTTTGTAACCTCAGAATGACTTGTGACTGTAAAGAGATGCCTGGTGGCCCAAGTTACTTCTGTGCCCATGGGCAGAGTCAAAGTGCTTGACTTCACAGGTTTGGCCTTAGAAACGCAGTTCGTCCAACTGGGCTTTTTTAATGAGTCACAGGAAATCAAAACTGGTGGATCTTTTAGTCACAGTTGATTCAACTAAATCAAGGCCTAGTCCTTATCTAGGGCCAATGGCTGGTTGCTCACACAGAGTGATTTATGGAGAGAGTCAAAATGCTCTGCCAGGTAAGATCTCTCTCCCTACACTTTTCCCACCAGCTCACTACCATTCCCCTGGCTTATTTTGCTGTCTGAAATATTACCATTTAAGTTTGTTGAGTTATATAATAAAAATGGGGCATAAGGACCACTAAAAGAAAAAGAAATGGGGGAAAGGGGAGGGGAAGATGGATGCAATCACTTCCATTGTAGACACAACTTGCCCTTTCTCACACCTTTACTAATTGCAAGGCCCAAGTAGACCAGCTTTCTGGCCTCAGAGTATTCGTGTTCTATACACAAAGTACATCCATCTATAGAAAACACAAATGTCAAAGTCTTCAGAAAAATTCCTGGTGTCAACCTTAACTTTTATCATCTGTTTTTTAAAGATTTTATTTATTTATTTGAGACAGAAAGGGCACAAGAGGAGACAAGGGTCAGAGGGGGAGGGAGAAGCAGACTCCCCACTGATCAGGAAGCCCGATGCAGGGCCCAATCCAGGACCCCAAGATTATGATCTGAGCCGAACACAGACACTTAACTGGCTGAGGCACCCAGGTGCCTCTTAACTTTTATCTGCTATACTTCACTAGGAGAGGTACTGGGTATAAATGAAACACTTCTGGTAAGTAGCAGTAAGTTCAATTCATACAGTGAATTTGTTGTTAAGTTCTGCTGCCCATTGGCCACAGTCAGCCTTCCTTCTTGGTGGTCACTCTTCCTTTGTTCTAGGATGTAATAATACCACATTGTGTACTTGAATAAATTTGCTCTTAAATTCCTTTGACAGATCATTTTTTGTCCCACTTACATCTTTTTACTGAAGTTAGAAAGCAAACCGAAGGGCTTAACAAAATACACAATCTATATTTAGAACTCAGGCTTCAGGGAAATGAGAGTGATACAGGACAGGACCGGATTATAGAGACTTGGGAAGGAGCCATACCCTGCCCTCTCCTCCCCTCCATACCCAGCCTGGCTCTTGGGTCAGCCACAACTCTGAGGTTCTTGTTCCTCAATCCAACTTCAGCTCTTTTTGCCTTTTTGGAGAATGAACATGTGCTGTTAGTGCTGAGCACTCCCAGTAGCCAAAGGCAGGCTTTAACTCTAAGTCAAAAGCAATCTAAAGGATAAATGGGATCACTTTAATCAAACATATCAGCTCAAAATCTCTATTCCCTGCCAGACCCAGGGAACAAACCAGTTCAAACAGACTGCTTCCCTGAAATGTTCTGCTAGAGATATCAGTTACTGTCACATCTAAGAAACTGGTGACTTCATCCAGAAAGTTCCTGTTGCCCACCTGGAGGGATGGAGACCAAGGCAATAAATACTCTGGGCTTGGGGAGGCGGTGGGGGAACCTCTCAGCTAGCGTCAGAATGACAATAATAAGTTCATGTCACTCTCTTCTTTTATTGAGGGAAAGTCTTTTAGACACTGCAAGGTCTTCCCTGGAGAAACAACCAGTGGGTTAGGCAGTCAGCAATGCACCCGCACCTGCAGGAGTGTGCTGGGCAGACAGGGCACACACCCTGAAATCAGACAGTAGGGCCAAAAAAGCCATGGAATGGAGTCTCTGAAATACAGAGCAGGAGATCCAGGAAGGCCTGAGGCAGCCCAGCTCCTTGGCCAGGTCTCCCTGACTTTGCATGTCAAGCACGGGGGGCGGTCACTCAGCCCCTATTAGATGAGGTGCCCCCAGATGCACTCCCAGAGAAGAACTGGAATACAAGTTTATTTAGTAAGTACAAGAAATATTGGGGGGGACAGGGGATTGAGACAGTGAACTGAAGGCAGCAAATAAAGGGTGAGTTATCAAGCTAGCAGTGACTAGAGTTTTAAGGCTATGAGGAAATACTGGGAGCTGTATAAAATGCCTGCCTCAAAAAGATCCTACTAACGACCAGAGGGACAAGGAAGCCATTGGCAAAGAGGTTCTGGAGTTTGTTGAGACAGGGGAGTGTTGACTTCTTGGCATTTCTGGGCTGTTGTGCATTAGGCTGAGAGGCTTTCCATGCCTTCAGAAAAAGCCTTCATGCAGATTCCAGCAACTGAAAACATCTAATCCAGCTCGGGGCCCTAGGAAAGTATAAACAACAACAAGAGACAAATAAACAAACCCAGCATCTTATGGGTCCATATCAGGCTCCTACAGTCAGGAGTGGGATTCTCCAGAGGGACTCTGTTTGGGGATGTGATCCCTGATTTGCAATGTTTGCCAATTTCCGTGGTGTAAATACTCCTACTATGGCTGATTTCAAGCCATCGACAGTCTAGCACCAGATGCAACATTCCTGAGTAGTTAACAATTGGCTGTTATGCTCCAAACTAGCGGAAGACTGTTCTAGCATACCACTGAGCCTGGAATGGGGATTCCTAAGTCATGGGACCCAGGTATAGAGCACTGGTCTTAACCTCATGATTTGCTATCTCCTGGGGACTGAGTCTCTTGGTCACATGACCCCCATGATGGAATCCTCAACCCAAAGCAACTCTTGTGTCTAGGGCTTTTAAAATTCAGGAGTTAACTTCAGGGTTAAGAAGCAATGTAGTATAGTAATTAAAAGCATGGACTCTAAAGCCAGACTGCCCAGGTTTGAATCCCAGCTCTACATGTATTATTGTTGTAACCCTGGGCAAGTTATTTAACCTCTCTGTGTCTCTTTCCTCACTCATAACATGGAAATAATAATGAAAATAATAGTGATCATCTCACAAGGTTCTTGTAAAGGTTAACAGTTATTATATGCACAGTGCTTAGAACAGAGCCTGACATATAGTAAGCACTACTTAGAGATAGCTGTTATTACTTAAGAATAGGAATGAGCAGTTGATAAGCCAGGACCTTAATAGCATAATGTTACATTTCCACCAACGGGAATTTATACCCAAAATTGATCCTGGGAGAGAGAGAGAGAGAGTGAGAGATGTGAGAGAAACTTTTCAATGCCTCAATCAATGAAACAATCCTTTCAACCCAGGGTCTTGGAAGAGCAGATCTACCTCATTTTGGCATTTTCAGAGCCCCAGGCCCAGGTCAAAGCTATTTTTAATAATAGATGCCTTACTTTTCCTTACCTTTCTTTTATATCTATGCCTTTTTTGTCTGTTGTATGCCTTCAATAAAACAAGGAGGTTCCAATTGAATTATAAGAATAGGAAATCCCAAGGTAAAATGAAGTTCTTCCATGGAACTTGTTCAATTCCAACCTTTGTGAGCAGCTTCTTATGTGCCAGGCACCTAGCACTGATTGAGAAGCAAGGGCAAAACACAACCTCTGGCCTCCAGGCCTCACTGAGAGTAGGCAAGTGCAGCACCTAGGGTAGTTGTATGCTAGAGGTAGGTCTTCAATGCCGTGTGGCTATAGGAGGGATGCATCATTCCCACACCTTGGGGAATTTAAATAGGTCTTTCTGGAAGTAGTGGATACTTCCACTGAAATCTGAACCATTAGTAAGGATCAGGTAAAGGGCCAGAGAGTAGAAGGGAAGGTTTTCACATGGAGGGAACAGCATATACAAGGGTAGAGAGCCAAGAGACTGCATGGCATATCCAGGAAAAAGTAAATTGTCTGCATACATGAACTGCAGAACCTGCAGTGTGTAAAAAAAGGAAACTAGAAAGGGAGGAAAATATAGCCAGATCACAATAGACCTCGGTTGGCATGCTGAGGATAATGGGAAGACTGACTGGATAATGGAGAGGACACTGGGCAGGTGTGGTGCTACCCATGCAGCAACAGCATCAAGAAGGAGTTAATCCTGCTTACACGTGGGAGTGGAAGAGGACTAAGAGTGTGCAGTTGTTCAGTACTTAAGGCAATTCACAAATAAAGGCAGGTGCCGCTCACACTATGATAATTTTATATATCACAATATTTTCGTATTTCAATATTTTTGTCACAACAATTTTGTATGTCAATTATAATTGTTATTCAATGAAAATAAAATGTTTTGGGGAAAGTATATTTTTGTAATTTGCTCAATGGCAAATGAGCATGGCCCTGAGTGCAGAGTGGAGTCAGACTTTGAAGATTGTGAGTTCGAGTTGCCTACAGGACATCTAAGTGAAGCAAGCATGTAAATGGTTAAATATACATGTCTGAAGTCCAAGAAAGATCTGGGCTGGAGATGCAGGTTGGGAAACATCAGCACATAGATTGTTGTACAATCATGGAAACAGATGATGTCATCACGGAAGCTGAGCTAGGGTTCTTCATTTGGGGGTATAACAGACTTCTTTGGGAAATGGTTGAAAGAAATACACAAAAATACCAAATTAAGGGGGTGCCTTTGGTGGTTCAGCTGGTTAAGTGGTGAGCTCTTGATTGCAGCTCAGGTCATGATCTCAGAGTCCTGGGATGGAGCCCCGGGCTGGTCTTCATGCTCAGCGGGGAATCTTCTTGAGAGTCTCTCTCTCTCTCTCCCTCTGCTCCTCACCCCATTCACTCTCTCTTTCTCTATCTCTAAAATAAATAAATAAATTCTTTAAAAATACCAAATTAAGCCTATATCAAAATGCATATATATGTGGCAGGAGAGAGTGGGGGAGAACACAGCTTCTGACTCACAGTGAAGTGTCCCTGAGCAAAGGAAGAAGACAGGAGAGCTAAGTATGTGATGTTTACATTTAAGAGGTGAATAAAGGAAACCGAAAGGGAGGGAACCAGCAGAGTGTGGAATCATGAGAACCTGGAAAAATCGTGTTTTATGACAAGAGAATGTGTCCATTATGGCCAAATAGAGCAGGGAAATCAAGGATAATGTGGTTTGACTTCCCAGCAAGACCAGCAGTGACCATGGGAGCAGCAGCACTGCGAAGCAACAGTGGGTGGGCCTGAAGCAATGACTGGAATAGCTCCTCTAAAGAACATTGACTTGGGAGAAGACAGATTAGGGAAAATCTGGAAAAAGAGTCCAGAGAAGATTATTCTTACTTTCAAGGAAAAAAAGAAAAAAAGCTTGAACATTCTTAAGTGTTGCTGGAAAAGAGGAGAGAGGAGAGATGCTTGAAAAGAATTAGGAGGGCAGTCACAATTTAGACATGATGGGTCGACAGGAGCTAATCACACACACCTGGTCAATGGATGGAGATCTAAGAGCTCCTGCCAGACCTATTTCACCCCTACCCTGACCCCTGATCCTTGCGCAAGCCCTCACTTCAGCCTAGAGCTAACAGTAGGCAGCCTGGGAGAAGCTCCCTGCCCTGCCCAGGGCTCCATGGGAGCTCTCTTGGGGATAGTTGGAATACCAGAGTGGGGGCAGAGCTGGGGGCTCTTAGGGACCTTAGAGGTAAGTGTTCCACAGCAACAAGAAGATGGCAGAACTGATGAAGGGATTGGTGGGAAGAGAGGGTATGGTGGATCTTGATTCCTTAAGCTGATACGGAATTAAACTTTCACTAGAAATTTTTCTGCCTCTCATTGTGTCTGCACCTGTCTTTGCAGAAAGAGATACTATGAAATTGTGGGAAGAGCATGGAGTTTGGGGCCAAATAGTTCTGGGTTAGGTCTCAACTCTGTACTCAATAGTAGTATGACCTTATATTCTACTTAGTCAATCTGAGCTTCTGAGCCTCTGTTTCTGTAGAGTGGGTATAATGGAATTGGTCTTGTGGGGCTCATAGGAGGCATTAGGATTAAATTAGAGTACATACACACACAAACATTTGTTGACTACAGTACATGGTAATCAGTATTAATAGTAGTAGTAGTATACCTTAGCCTTTAATGATGAAATCAAATCCTCATCAATCAACTTATAATTATTATACAAATTACACAGTTTATATGAGACAGACACTTGGGGAGGAGAGAGTTCCTCAGTATCTTTTAATTAAATTACCTGAAATTTGATTTACAGTATTATATTATTTATGTTGCAAATCAAAGTCATGTTGGTCTTTGCCAACATGCATATCGTATCCCTCATGCCAAGAAACACAAACCTGTGGTGTTACTGATTGTGCAATTACTAATTTAGTCTTTAAAGAAGAAATATATTTAGGAAAAAAGGAACACTGAAAACGTAGTAATAGAGTAAATGAGATTTCTTGACCTTCTCCTAAGAATTTTATCTGTTAAACCAAGAAAATTCATGTAGAAATATCATTACAATGCAAGTAACATAAACATTGTGTATTCCTTCTTTCCTTTTTGAGCAGAGCTAGATGAGTAAAATATAAACAAGATTCATCTGCTCAATTGTGTTTTAGCCCAGCGATTCTCTGTCTTCATCTCTCATACTGTTAAAGTAAAAATAGGCCCTATTAGCTCTATGGTTTATGCACATAAGCAATTAACCTCGTCTTCTTTTTAATATTTTATTTATTTATTTAACAGAGAGGGAGCGTGAGCAGGAGGAAGAGCTGAGGAAGAAAGAGAGAGAGAAGCAGACTCCTCACTGAGCACAGAACCCAACGTGGGTCTCGATCCCAGGACCCTGGGTTCATGACCTGAGCCAAAGTCAGACACTTAACTGACTAAGCCACTCAGGTGGCTTCATCTAACTTATTCTTAAATTTGTGTTTCTCACTTCCCACCAGAACCTCTCAATTTTCCATTTTTCTCCTAATCTTCTTTTGCCATCTTCTTTACTGTTTGAGGGCTCCTTCAAAGTATAGCTAAGTATTCTCCTGGCTGAAAAAGGGCCAAATATTTGATCCAAGAAGAAAAGAGAACAAGGCAGGTTCCTGTCTGGATCCACAAAAAGCCTGTCTGAGTCCTTTCATTTCCAAAGCCTCACTAAACAGCATGTCACTATTGCTAATAGGTTGGTTTGCAAAACTACATAGAGCCAATAGAAATTCTTCAAACTGAATCCCTACCTCACTCCATACACCAAAATAAATGTGTGAAATCGCAAAGATTTACTAAAAGCAAAATCTGTAGAGCACTAGAAGAAAGCACAGACGTGCTTGAAGTCTTCCTGATGTAGGCAGGGCTCACTGAAGCCTGGTGCAAACCCTAAATGCTATTCAAGAAAAGGCGGGTAAATTTGACTTCACAGATATTGCAAACCTCTATTCATTTAAAAAATAGACAAATAGGAAATGTACTTGTGACCTCGCTGATAAATAAAGGCTAATGATAAATAAGAGATTTTGTAAACCAGTTTTTAAAATTACTAAAAACCCAAAAGCACAGTGGTCAAGATCAAATAGTTTCCACAAAAAAGAAATGCAAATAATCCATAAAATGTAAAAAATGTTCAATCTTTCATAATTAAAACACAAACTAAAATAACAAGGGCTTACCATTTGTTGCCTATTAGCAAACATGTAAAAGTTTGATAGAGAATAGAGTTGGTGAAGTTTTGAGGAATTAGGTTGTTCGTACAGTGCTAATGGGATTGTAACTTGGTGCAATCTTTTTGCAGGGCAATCTGGCAATATTTATTAAAATGTAGAATGCACAAACCCTGTGACCCAGCCATTCCACTGTTAGATCTTTATCCTAAGGATCTTCTATTTCAACTATGCAAAAAAGTGTGTGTGTGTTAGCATGTTTGCTACAACTTTGCTTATAATCCTCCCAAACTGGAGAAAGACCTTTTAATACCAATTTAAGGAACTGGTTAAATTAATTAGGATACAACCACACAACGGACTCTAAGAAGTCATGAAGCGAATGGGTGGCTGTCTGTGCCCTGTTATGGTGTCTGTTGGGTGCTGGGCAGGGAAAGCTGCGGAACAATACATTGTCTGGACCTCTTCATGTTAAAGATCTTTAAGTATACAGTTTGTCTGGATGTATGAATGCTTATATACAGAGGAAATGTTAGGAAAGATTTTGAGAAATGCTTTAATTGTAATGTTACCTCTGGGTAACTGATATTACCTTACATACTTTACAATTTAAACAAATGAAGTTTAACTAAAAGCGAAAGAAAACAAAAGGGAAAGGAGAGAAAGAAAGAGGACCAAGGGAAGGCCTAAAAGAAGGAAGGAGGGAGGGGAACAGACAAGAGAGAGACAATAAACATTTTCTGATTCTTTTGAGTGGATGAGCCCTATGTACTTTTTTGATGGAGACAGATATTAGCACATTTTAAAACTTGAGCATTTTACCAAGCTTCACAAATACTACCTTGTTACCTCTTTTTTAAATGAAAATAAGGAAGAAGTACCAGACTGCAGGATTTGTCCATACTTTTTCTTGGTCTTTGCAAACCACCTTGGGATAAAGTCCTTACTGAATGTTAGCCAAGGGTGACTCCAGGAAGCCAGACGGCATTTCCTCCCATAATACACAAATTTGTATTTTGCCTGATGTTTTTGTCTCAGTGCCTAGATCCCACAGTGATAGGCGCCACAAAAGTACACAGACGGACAGAGAACTTGTCCTGACTTTGCAGAGAGGAGACAGACATGTGGAGGTCAAGAGGCTCTCTTTCTAAAGGCCACAGAGCCCATCAGAATTCCAAGGGAGAGCTTTGGCGTCTGGGGCAGATTAGACCGTCAGTCTTGTCGTGAGAGCATGTGAGGTTTTACCAGATAAAATATCTTTGTTTCTTCCTTTTATGATTCTGGTAGTTGACCAGAAGCTACAATAATTTTTTTCTCACTCACTTTTAAAAATTAAAATCATATTTGAGGCTTATTTTAAAAGATAATAGTTTATTGCAGAGGATTTGTTTTTTAAAGAATTGGTTTTCTAAAACTGATTTCAGGACAGCTGTTTTTCCTTTTTTTTTTTTTTTTTTCTTTTTTACTTTTCTATAGGAAAGGGGAAATGTTTAGACCTACTACAGGGCCATCATTTGAAAGAGGACAAAATTCTCTAGAAAACCAAATGGGACCTCCTCAGCACCCTGCTCCTACCCTGCCTGTCCTCGGTTCCTAGCCCCACTCTGAACTCTGCAACCATGACCGAAGCTTACA
The DNA here is from genome assembly GCA_004024625.1 of Mellivora capensis. Taxonomy (NCBI): domain Eukaryota; kingdom Metazoa; phylum Chordata; class Mammalia; order Carnivora; family Mustelidae; genus Mellivora; species Mellivora capensis. The sequence continues at coordinate 65,951 of PISX010006121.1, forward strand.
AAATATTCTTTTAGTACTCGACAGTTTAAATATTAACGAGCATGTAAAGCTACTGGGGGTAAAAGCCTGGGGCCTGTAATAAGAAGCAAGCCTCTGCTGGCTTCGGTAATTACTTATTACGCAACTGCAGGCCGCAGTCATGGCTTTCTGAAGATTACACACTTCCAGCAGCTTTGGCATGAGGGCCCCACTCTGCCCGGGTTGCATAAGCTTTTTCATAGCATCATAATTAGTCATTAAGAAGCAGAACAAAGGGCCTTTCTGACACCGGGGCTCTCTAATACTGTATGAATTTGCCTTCCGGAAAGGAGACATTTCTTGCACATTCTCTCCTAGAAGAGTGTCAGGGGATTAGGAAGGAAAGTGGGGGATGTGGGGAGAAGAAGGTGGGTCAGTTTGTTGCAGATCACGGACTCCGTGGGGATTTTCTGTTCCTGCTGTTGTGTTTCTCATTGTTGTAGCCACTGTGTTTAATCTCCCACCATATCAAAACGTTCCATTCTGACCCCACCAGCCTTGGCTTACCAATTGGGACTGTGCCTCCTGTCAGGCCTCTGAACATCCTTGATTTCTAGTCCTATTCCAGGCTTCTCTTGGTCAGCAAAATCACTGTCTTCTTGTGCTGCACATGTTATTTTTCAATGGACTAAATCTTTGTGAAATTTGGATTCCAAAGTATTGATGCCCCGGTTACTTCTAATTAAATGAATATAGAGGGGCTCCTGGGTGGCTCAGCTGGTTTAGCATTTGCCTTTGGCTCAGGTCATGATCTTAGGGTCCTGAGATAGGACTCCCTGCCCATCCTGCTTCTCTCTCTTCCTCTGCCTCTCCCCCAGCTTGTGCTCTCTCTCTCACTCTCTCTCAAATAAATAAAATATTTTAAAAAATCAAATAAATTTAAAAATAAATGAATATAGAGAACTTGAATTTTGGGGGTAGAGAATTAATTAGAAATAATCTAGTCTAGTCCACTGATCTACAAATGAAGGAATGGAGCCAGAGAAGCCAAGAAGTGAGCTTACTCACATTTGGGGGCCCAAATGAAGGAAGTTGGCTTTACCCTTATTGTTGGACTACATAGCTAACCTCACGTGCTTTCTTTGTTTCCTGTAAGAATTCAGGGTCTACCTAAAACCTCCACCCAACTTGTTCGTGCACAGCCCTGTGTACGGGCTAAAAGATAATCGTGGCAACAGTGCAGCCTGCAGGTAAGTTTGAAGATAACAGCAGTGCACCTGGAGAGGAGCCCAGGCCTTCAGAAAGCCTCAACCGCCACACAATAGTGCCCAAAGAACCTGGAGAGATGGTATTAAAGAGGCACACTTGGGGTTTGGACTGAAATGATGGAGCCAAAGGAGTGGTTTGTCATTCAGAATTACATTTGGCAAAGTTTACTGAGGAAAAAGTTTAATTTCTCACAATATTGCCAAGAGAATTGAGTCTTTTCACCTGTGCTTTATGGTTGAGGTCCATAAGGATAGAAAATGTCCCATAAGTCTGTCTCCTCCTTCTGCAGCTATCACCATTCACTCATGTGGCTTGCTAATAACTAAGAGTTACTCCAAGTTGACAAAAGAAAAACAGTCTTTCACATTAAACTCATTTTCCTTATATAAGAGTTTGACTAGCCTGGATCAGGGAAATGCCATGGATGCTAAATACCCAGGTTTAATATGTCTCAAAATGTCCTTAAAAGCAGAGATATTTCTTAAAAAAGAAATGCAGGCTAGATACTTAAGTTACAGAGAGTTTCAATGGATTAGTCAGTTGTACCCCAAAGGAACGAGTTAATGGGATTAACATCAACTTATAGGGAGGTTCCTCGTGACAGATCAAAGAATTATTTTTCACCTTATTTTCTAATGAATTAGGTAGAAATATCTTCAGATCTCTACTGAAATGTCACCTTTTCTGGGGTCTTCTCTGACCCCCCTATCTAAAATTACAAAATCTCCTCCTCCTCTCTTCCTGTCTCTCACTCTGCTTTATTTTTCCCCTTGGCTCCTGTCATTACCACACCATATACATAACTAATTTATCTTTGTTTAGTGCCTGTTTTCCCTACATGAATGAAAGCTCCAGGAAAACAGAGATTTCTTTCTGTTTTGGTCACCACTGTATCCCCAGAGCTTGGAAGAGTCAGTGCCTGGCATATAATAGGGTACCCAATAAACAGTCACTGGGTGAAAAAATGAATGAATGAAGATAACATGCTTACTAAATGTGAAGATAACATAAACCCCCGGAGAGTTGAGGAGACTAGTAGATGCCAAAATCAACAACCAAAATCACCTTGACAGGTGAGAATGATGGTCTAAAGCTAGCAAACGAAATTTAACAGCCTCTGTAAATCAATCCCACCCTTGGATTTCAGAAAAACAATTGCACAAGATCAGGATGGGAAAGATAATGTGGCTAAATAATAACACGTGCAAAAATGACAGGGTCTTAGATGACTGCCAGCTCAATCTGAGTCAAAAATAAAACTGGCCTGTCAAAAAAGAGTGATCTCTGATGTCACCACGAATTAAAAGAATCCTACTTTTCAGTATAGAAGTGTACCCACATGCGTTCTTTCATTTGAACTTGCATCTTCTCATACATCCATACAATGTACATGTGAACAAGGTTATTCCCTGCTGTCCAGCTTGTAAGAACAGAGATGAGAAACCACCTAACAATCCACCAACAGGGAGCTCATTAAATAAATTAGAAAAACCTATGCCATGGAATACAAAACGGTCTTTAGGTAACAATGAAAACATGCTGAATGCACTGATTTGGAGTAGTCTCTAAGGCAAGCAGGTAAGAGGGGCAGTGGAGAGAGAAAGAGAGATTTAAAGGAAAAAGAAAATAAATGCCAATTTCTGTTTAGAGTTAATAAAAAGGTCTTACTACTCAGGGTGATCGCTGACCATTAGCTTGGCTATCATCTGGGAGCTTATTAGAAATGCAGAGTAAAAGAAAAAAAAGTGAAAAGAAAAGAGGGAAGGAGAAGAAAGAAAAGAAAGGAAAAGAAATGCAGAGTATCAGACTTGATCCCAGACCCACTGAAACAAAACCTGTAATTTCATAAGACTCCCAAATGATTTCTTCACACGTTAACTTCTGAAGAGTGCTGTTGTGGAGAACAAATTTAACCTAGCCTGTCTCATTTCATCCACACCCTGAGGAGGACCTGGCAACCCCTTCCCCACCAGCCTCCCTTCTTGGAGTCCTTCTTGTTCTAGAGGCCAGGGAACCCTTAGCATTCCAATGGCCTTGGGTCCATATTCAAAAGGCTCTCCAGATACTCTTAGGGATACTGGATTTTGCAGGGTCCTGCTCCTTAATTAGCTCCAAAGTGTTCATGGCTAGCTGACACTAATGTTAAAAAATTTTGTTTGGCCAAACTGCCTCCTGCAGCGACATCTGTGGATCCAAATAATTTGCCCTTGTTTGCCCACATTGCTCAGGTCAGGATGCCTGCTACAGACAAATCCTGATGGCCAGTGCTAATTTTCAGTTGTCACATCTAAGTATTTATCCCAGCTGATACAACTCCAGCTTCAGCTGCACATTCTCCTACAAAGATTTACAACAGGCAAGATTAATCAGAAAATCACTGAGGTTTCTTTCCAAATTCCAAGGTACTGAGCCACAGCATGATATCTTCACCTGCCAGAATTAGGAAACTGATGAGGGCACTGGGCAGTACTGGCATCAGATTGGGGACCCACATATCCTGGAGCTGTCCACTTATGTGGCTTATTTCATCCTCCTAGAGCCCATGATGTCTGAGCTGACTTACTCTTCTTCCAGTCATGTGGCCAGTCTCATCCCATCTTCATTCTCTGCTACATGCATAGTTTGTGATTCTCCTTACCTGCCGGTGTTTTAGAGCCAGAAACAAAGCACATATGCCAACATTGTGAATATAGAGTTTGGGTGGGATTTCGTTGATGCTTTGCCATCAGTGGCCAGAGGGATAAGGTCCACATTGTTCATAGTGTCATTAGTAGTTTTTGAGGCCCCAGTAATTTGGCAGCATCCTACAGAGTCTCTGGTCCACCTGATCACAAAGTCCCCACTCTAGAAGCCACATCATTCCAAGAAAAAATATAAAAATCTTTCTGATTCATTTCAGAAATAACCAAGATCTGTTAGACTTAGCCATGAAAAGAGCAGTGCTCATTCTATGAAGGAGTTATCAAATCAACATTTTACAAAACTTCAGAAGGCCCAGGCAAAATGTCCAATCAGGAGGTATGTGGATCTATGAGCGGTGCATAGATTTGGTGCCAAACCCCAAATGAGGGTTTTCAAACTCATCTTTGTGGCTTACTGCATGTCTTCCATCACAGGAATCACTTTTTTTTTTCCCATTAAAAAAAGGTTAATGTTTTGAAATTACAACTACTGTACATATTTACTGTGTAATGTCTCTTTTTTTTCTGAAAATTATGATTAGATTGATGATACATTCACCCCCCCAAAGTTCCTACTCTGTACTCTACATCACTGCAGCTGCACACACCAGATGCCTCCCAGCACCACTTAGCCTCCTTCCTCACTTCCATACCTCCAAAGACTAATTCCTAAGTAGAAAAAACAAAGTAGTGTCAGTATCCTACCATTTACATAAATGTGGGGGATATTAGCACATGATATGCATATAGGTGTGTGTTGTTATACATGGAGAATGGCCTTAAGAGAATACACACGGGTAGCCTGGCTGACTTCAAGGACTTGGTGACCAGGAACAGAAGTGGCAAAGAGGTATTTTACCACAGGCCTTTGTTCCTTTTGAACTTATCACATTACCTAGTCAAAAAATTAAGTTTAAATTATAAGTAAATAAATACACTTTTCTACTTTATTGACACATATAATTGTATACATTATCTAATCAATATATAGTGCCATACTAAAAAAGAGATTATCCTATTTTTTACTCTGTGGTAGTCGTCTTTCTCATCCATAGACTGCTCAAATCTGAATGCATACTTTCAAAAAAATTGTATTTGCTGTTTCTATAATAAAAATAATTCTCTCTCTTTCTTCCTTCTTCAAAAGCCAGAAGCAGCCCACCGGAGCTCTTATCTCCAGGATCAAATGCTTCACATTGTAGGAAGTCATTATTACTTTGCAATCTGTTAACATGCTCCAAGTCATTATCTGCAAACCATGCATTTCTGTGTATTGCTTCATAGTGTCACTGGCCTCTGTTCCTCTGAGAAGACCTTGTACCAGCCAAATGAATTCAAGACAATGCTCCAAGTAACATTTTAGATCATAAAAGTATCTGTTAGCAACAAATTCTGTTTATTCATCTTGCCAAAACTGCAGTAATAGGTGGAAGGATTCCAGTTTTTACTCCAGTATGTGAAGAGCTTGGAAGTCAACACCCCCATTTTCACAATAAGGAGCAAAAAAGTAACAAACTGAAAACTGATAACTTTTTTAGATCCACCAGAAAATTGAGGTCACAGGGCAAATTGCTGCCCCCCGACTGGAGACAGACAGGCAGCTACAGAGACTCAGAGCTTATTGAAGCAGAATCCCAGGACCAAAAACAGACATTGGAGATAGTACCAGTTTCTTTTTCGTAGTACATTGTGTCCATTTTTAACAAAAACTTAGAAGACATATTAAAAGACAAAAAAAAAAAGTTCAAAAAGACAGAACAAGCATCCAAATCAGACCTAGATATATTGAGATGTTGAAATCATCAGACCAGGAATTTAAAACAACTGCAATTTAAAACAACTGCAATTAATATAATATACTAAGAATTCATATGGAAAAAGTGGACAACACTCATGAAAAAGTAGGTAATATAAGAGTTTTATATCAATAATAACAACACATGTAAATAATCTAAATACAAAAGAGAGACCAAATACAAGAGAGAGATTGTCAAGAGGGCTAAAAATACAAGGCCCAACTATATGTTGGCTATAAGAAACCCATTTTAAATATAAAGACACAGACAGATTAAAAGTGAAGGGATGGGGAAAGACATATCACACTAAAACTAATAAAAAACAGCTGGGGTAGCTATACTAATTTTAAAAAAAAAACAGACTTCAGAGAATGAAAAATCATCAGAGATAAAAGGGGCATTATAGAATGATAAGGTGTCAATTCTACAAGAACACATAACAATCCCTACTGTGTATATGCCTAAAAACTGTGTCAAAATACATGAAGTAAAAACAGATAGAACTTCAAGGAGAAAACAGACAAATCCACTATCATAGTTGGAAACCTCACCACTCTTTTATCAGTAACTGACAGATTCAGCAGACAGAAAATCATTAGCATAGTTGAATTGAAGACCACCATCAATTATAGAGGACCTAATTGACATGGATAAACTACTTTAGCCACCAAAAGCAGAATATATATTTTTTCCAGACTCACATGATCCATTCCCCAGGATAGACCACAATCTGAGCTATAAAACATACTATGACAAGATAAAAGAATAGAAATTATATACAAAGTATGCTCTAAGACCATGATGAAATTAAATTAGAAATCAATAACAGAAAAACAACTGGAAGTCTAAAATCATATGATCATTCAGTAAGTGTTTAGAAAAAGCATTTGACAAAATCTAACACTCATTCATGATAAAAAAAACAAACAGGAAACTAGGAATACAGGGAAATCATCTCAACTTCATAAAGAACATCTACCAAAAAACTACTGAAAAACTTGTTGGTGAGAAACTGTTTTCCTGCTAAGATCAGGAACAAGGCAAGGATGTCATGTCTCATCACTCCTTTTGAACACTGTACTGGAAATCCCAGCTATATAATAAAATAGGAAATGGAAATTAAAAGTAAAGTATACTAACAGGGGAGAAAATCTGATTTTTTTGCAGATGACGTAACTGTCTGTGTAGAAAAGGCCCAAGAATCAACAACAACAACAACAACAACAAAAAATCCTGCAACTAATGAACAATACACAAAAGGTCAATTGTTTTCCTATTTACCAACAATAAATGATTGAAATTTTAAATTAAAATGCACTACCATATATTAGCACCAAAAAAGAATGAAATAGTTATATGTAAATCTAACAAATATATACAATATTTACATAAGGAAGATTATAAAAACCTTATAAAGAAATCAAAGAAGATCTAAATGGAGAGAAGTTTCATGTGCTGGGATAAGTAGACTCAATATTGTTAAAATGTCATTTCTTCCCCACTTGATCTATAGATTCAATGCAATCCCAACCAATATCACAGCAAATTATTTTGTGGCTATCAACAAATTGATTCTAAAGGTTATTTGGAAAGGCAAAAGGCTCAGAATAACAAACACAATATTCAAAGAAAAGAACAAAGTCATGGGACTGACAGTACTCAACGTCAAGACTTACTATAAAGCTATAGTAATCAATACAGTGCAGTATTGATGAAAAGATAGAGCAATAGAACAGAATGGAGAACCCAGAAATGGACTCACACAAATATAAGTTTATTAAGTTTGACAAAGGAGCAAAGGTAATTTAATGGTCAAAGAATAATCTTTTCAAAAAGCAGTACAAGAACAACTGAACATCCACACACACAAAAATAAATAAATAAAATAAATCTAAACCCAGACCTTACCTGTTTCACAATAATTAACTCAAAATTGATCATAGACCTAAATGTAAAACACTAAACTTTAAAACTCCTAGAAGATAACAGGAGAAAAATCTAGATGACCTTGGGATTTGCACTGACTTCTCATATACAACAGAAGTATGATCCATGAAAGAGAGAATTGGTAAGATGGACCTCATTAACATTAAAACCTTCTGCTCTGCAAATGACACCATTAATGGAGAATGAAAAGAAAAGCCATAAGGTGGAGAAAATCTTTGCAAAGAATTATTTGAGAAACAACTGGTATCCAAAATAGATAAAGAACTCTTAAATCTCAATGGTAAGAAAACAAACACCTAATTTTTAAAATGAGTGAGATACTGAATGGACACTCACCAAAGATATAGAGAAGGCAAATAAGCATATGAAATTATGTTCAACACTATGTCATTAGAGAATTACTAACTAAAACGATGAAATACCACTACACACCTAATAGAACAGCTAAAATCCCAAACATTGACAATACCAAATGTTGGCACAGATGTGAAGCAACAGGAACTCTCATTATTGCTCATTAGAATCCAAAATGGTTAATACAGGGGCGAGAGTAGGCATCCCTGTCTTATTCCTGACTGTAGAGGAAAGTCTGTTTTTCCCCACTGAAGATGATATTAGATTTGGGTTTTTCAAGTGTGGTCTTCATGATGTTGAGGTATGTTCCCTCTAACCCTACTTTGTTGAGGGTTTTTATCATGAATGGTTGTTGTACTTTGTTAAATGCTTTTTCTGCATCTATTGAAAGGATCATATGGTTCTTATCCTTTCTTTTATTAATGAAGTGTATCACAATTAATTTGTGAATACTGAACCACTCTTACAGACCAGGAATAAATCCCACATGATTGATCCCATGGTGAATGATTCCTTTGATGTACTGCTGGATTTAGTTTTCTAGTATTTTGTGGAGAATTTTTATATCCATGTTCATCAGGAATGTTGGCCTGTACTTCTCTTTTTTAGTTGATTCTTTAGTTTTGGAATCAGGGTAATGCTGGGCTCATGGAATGAATTTGGAAGTTTTCTTTCCATTTCTAATTTTTTAATAGTTTGAGAAGAATAGATATTAACTCTTCTTTAAATGTTTACAGCCACTTTTGATGATAATTTAGCAGTTTCTTACAAAACTAAATATACTCTTACCATATGATGCAGCTCCTTGGAATTTACCCAAAGAGGTTGAAAATTTATATCCACATGTTCTTTAATATTTACCCAAAGGAGTTGATATTTACCCAGGGTTGAAAATTTATATCCACCCAAAGCCTTTCCATGAATGTTTAGAGCAGCTTAATTTATAATTGTCAAAATTGCCAACATCAAGATATCCTTTAACAGACAAATGGATAAACCAACTGTGGTACATCCAGACAATGGAATATTACTCAGTGATAAAAAGAAATGAGCTATCAATCCACAAAAAGGCATAGAGAAAATTTAATTGCATATCTCTGAGTGAAAAAAACCTGAAAGTTGTTTTTGTATGATTCCAACTACATGATATTCTGCAAAAGGCAAAACTGTGGAGACCCTAAAATTATCAGTGGTTCCCAGGGTTTATGAGGAGGGAGGGAGGGAGGTTTAAATAGAGCACCAGGGATTTTAAGGAAGTGAGATCATAGTGTAATTGGAAACTATGGATTTTACTTAGTAGTGGTATATCAACATTAGCTCATCAGCTGTAACAAATTTTAATAAAAGAGAAAAATAATGAAAAATGTTAATTGAGGGGAAAACTGGGGGAGGGAGGGGATAATTGGGAACTCTTTATGTTCTAGTTAATCATTTTGTAAACCTAAAACTGCTCAAAAATTAAGTCTATTAAAAAGTAATGAGTCCTCAAAAAAATAAAATTACGATACAATCAAGAAATTCCACTTCTATATGTATACCCTAAAGAATTGAAAGGAAGCCTTCAAGGAAATATCCTTACAACTGTATTCATAGCAGCATTATTTGCAATTGTCATATGTGGTAGAAACCCAAGTGTCAATCAACAAATGGAAGAATAAGCAAAATGTGCTATATGCATACAATGAAATATGACTCAGCTTCAAAAAGAAAGGAAATTCTGACACATGCTACAACATGGATGTATCTTGAAGACATTATGCTGAGTGAGCTAACACAGACACAAAAGGACAAGTACTGTATGATTGTACTTACATGAAGTATGTAAGGTAGCCAGATCCATAGAAACAGAAAGTAGAATGATGATTGCTAAGGGCTGGGGTGCAGGACAGGGTGTTAGGGAAGTGTTGTTTAATGAGTACAGAGTTTTGATTTTGGAAGATGAAAAAATTCTAGATATTGGGTGTACAACAATATGAAAATACTTAATGCTATTAACCTGTGTACTTAAAGTTAAGATGGTAATTTTTATGTTATGTATCTTATGATAAATAAAAATATTTTTAATAATAAAAAGATAAGTCAATATTTGGAATGAGTTTGCTTATGTACATATTATTCCTGGAAGAAAATACCAAAACTGGCATATACTTACTTAAGGGAGAAGAGGAAGGGAATTGAACCAAAGAGGAAACTAAGCATTTTTATTATACCATAAACATTTCTCAACTTTTCATCTTAAGAGAAAAAAGGCAAACCAACAACTTTCATAACCTTTTCAAACAGAAGCAGGTAGTTCAGAACCAGATAGCTGAGATTTTCTCATATATATTTGTCAATTTTTAAACAGAGCCCCTACATTTAGGCTTAATTCTCTTAGTGTATATTTCCATCACTATAAGTAAACTTTTTCTTAAAGTACAGGGAAGTCATCTATCCATAGGAACCCAAATTGTAGTCTTTGGCACATAAGATTAAAAAAAAATGTCTATTGATGGTATCGTTTCTATTGTTCTTTTTAATAACAGTGGTGGATTTTTGCAAATTCATCTCTATCCTGTCCCCCACGCTTGTGTCCAATCATACTACTACCTGATATTTATTGAGGATTTACTATGCATTACACACAGCGCTGAGTTCTAACATATATCATTTCCTTTAATATCTAATAGGCTTAGGTCTCCACACTGCTATTATCTCCACTTTACACATAAGGAAGGTTAAATTATTTTTCTGAGGCTTTGATGCATTAGGAATAGATTTTGCACCAGGTTTGCTCTATGAATCCAAAGACTGTGTATTAAACCATGACACCATACCCCCCTGACAGCATTTCAGGATTGGCATGGAGTTCAGCTTATTACTGTGAAACCACAAAGACAGCTAGACTACATGCAAGCTACTGTCTTGTTCAGTGCCGTATCCCTAGCAAATTGTACAACACCTGACACAGACCATTGAATGATTTCATGAATTTACTGGCCTCTCCAGTATAGCTATTTACCTGAAAGTACAAATAAGTAGATAAGATCCAGAGGAATTGAGGATATGAATCCCTCAGACTTTCTGAATAACTAAGATAGGCTGCAGGAAAGCACATCTGGAGGTCTGCTTTTCAGCCCCCAACACTTTGTACTAACTAGCAGCACATTCTAACTCTGGAGAGACTTGTATTATGCAAATGTATGTTTGTAAAGAATTCTTTTAACCACTTGTCACCAATGAGTGAGTAATTATTAATTACCAACACCCACTTGAAACCACGTTGCTCCTTAAAGGACAGAGACTCTAACGATTTCAGCAAATGCTGTCACCTTAGCATGTTGGAAAAAAGTAATGTAAGTGGTAGCATGGATTCATCTCTGAACCACAGAAAGCTCCAAAGTGAGAACCTCATGTGGACAATGAAGGCTGTAGTCAACACCCCGTGATGGCTTCTGAATAACATGGCACACCCACCTGTCATTCTGAAACAGATGAATAGACACGCTGTCATATGCATGCTCTTGTTTTCCTCTAACCACTTCTGTCCCTGCCAGCCCCCAACTCAACTAGCCGCCCCCAACCAGTGCCCTTAATGACTTTTAAAATTCTCAGAGCAGGAAGTGAAACACGACAAACAACACATCATCAGCACCATATAGAACTGTCTGTGAAGCCACAGGCTTATAATGGTTATTTTTAAATTATTGTTATTAATGGAGATTATTTTGAATGATTATCTTCTTTTGCCTTGAGTCATTTCTTTAATGGAGCCCTACTAGAATTCTGAGACTTTTCTAGACAAATTTATTCATTATTCTTCATGTGTTTCTGCTCTGTTTTTTCCAAGAATGTGGGCTTAAGATGAATGGTTAAAGAAGATGTTTTATACACCACCACCCACACACACAGGAATATTATTCAGCCATCAAAAAATGGAATATTGCCATTTGCAATGATGTGGATGAGCTAGAGGGTATTAGGCTGAATGAAATAAGTCAGTCAGAGAAAGACAAATACCATATGATTTCACTCATATGTGGAATTTAAGAAACAAAACAGATAAACAGGGGGGATGGGAAGGAAAAATAAAATAGATGAAAATAGAAGGAGGCAAACCATAAGAGATGGTGAACTCTACGAAACAAATTGAGGGTTGCTGGAGGAGAGGTACGTGTGGGGATGGCATAACTGGGTGGTGGGCATGAAGGAGGGCACTTGTAATGAGTGCTGGGTGTTATATGCAACTGACAAATCAGTAAATTCTACCCTTGAAACTAACAGAAAGGAAGAAAGAAGAAAGGAGGGAAGGAAGGAAGGAAGGAAGGAAGGAAGGAACTTTATCCAAAGAAAATAAAAAAAGAATGTGGGCTTAATCATCATGTCCAATGGTTTATGAAATACCAATGTTAACCTCCCATCCTTATTTTTTCTTGTTTCTATTTTTTCTATATAGATATGTCTGTATATGTATATGTGTATATGTTTGCATATGCCCATACATGGAGATATATATGTATATGTGTGTACATATATATGCGTGTATGTATATCACAAGTTCAGAATAGTTCATAGTTATCTATTATTTACCTATTATCTACACTTTATTACTTTTGACCTCTAGACCAATAGTTCTAGACTTTGACTTACATCAGAATTTCCTGAAGGGTTTGTGAAACAAACATCTAGGCCCCATTCTAGATATTCTAATTCAGTAGGTCTACAGTGGATCCCAAAACTTGAATTCTAAACATTTTCAAGGTGATGCAGATGATACTGATCCAAAGCTCCATTTTGAAAACCACTGATTAAGAGGAGTGACTTCAAAATCCATCAGCATGGATAACAATTTTGAACACAGAAAAATAAAAGAAGAATCTCAAGAAAATTCAAAACCATGTTCAACTATCTTTTTTTAAATGACATAATAAAAATAATAAAATGTTAAAAACATTAGGAGAGAAGGGCTTTGTGGTAAACTTTCAAAATCACAATAATAATCACTGCTAGAGCTTTCTGAATAAGTATGTGTTTCCTACATGTCTGCCAATTTTTTCTGAATTTGGATCTTATAAAAGGGTAAAGCTTCATATCTTTATAAATAAGATCGGCCCTTGGTAAAGCTTTGGGTTTTTTTCTTCTTTTTGGCTTTGAGATTTAAAATTTTTTTTATTTTAGAGAGAGAGAAGGCATGCTAGCAGGGGAAGGTCAGGGGAAGAGGGAGAGGGAGAGAAGCTGACTCTCCACTGGGCAGTGAGCCTCATGTGGGGCTGGATCCCAGGATCCTGCAATCATGACTTGAGCTGAAATCAAGAGTTAATCGCCCAACCAACTGAGCCACAAGACACCTCTGGGTTGTTGTTTTTTTTTTTTTCTTCTGAGCCCCATGTTCTCTTTCTTGGGGTCTTGGTTGCTCCTAAAAGTTAACACCAAGAGTCACTCTTGCATCTCTACCCATTCAAAGTCTGAGAATTGAAATGAGTTCTTCATTGTCCCATATCAAAACCTTTTCCCTGAATAAAATATGATTGTTTCATTCACATAAAAGTGTAAAGTGGCTGGTATTTTTGAGTGTGTGATTCCTCTCAGAAGAAACTTATTTAAAATGTATTGTTTTCGGGACGCCTGGGTGGCTCAGTTGGTTAAGAAGCTGCCTTCGGCTCAGGTCATGATCCCAGCGTCCTGGGATCGAGTCCCACATCGGGCTCCTTGCTCGGCAGGGAGCCTGCTTCTCCCTCTGCCTCTGCCTGCCACTCTGTCTGCCTGTGCTCGCTCTCTCTCCCTCTCTCTCTGACAAATAAATAAATAAAATCTTTAAAAAAATAAATAAAAAATAAAATGTATTGTTTTCTCCCCTAATCATAAGTGTATTTAATGTTCCAAGTAAACTAAGAGGGTAAAAAAGCTGTAAAAAAGAAAATGGAAATCACATAACCTCGAAGTCAGGTAAAATATATGTTAAAATTCTGACTATCTCCTTCAAATGTCCCACCACATGTGTATATGGAAATACACAACCCAACATTATCAAAGTGGTAGACTGGGTAAGATATTTGGGAGAGCAGTGCCCAGAAAAATCCCACCCATGGAAAGAATCATTTTTTCCAAGTGTCACATAAGACATATTTCAACAAGCACACATATACTTAGAGGAAAAAAAGGGAAAGTATTCAAAATTGAGACTAACCTAGAAAACCACAGTATATGGTTTTCCAGCCCATGAATCCTTAAAATCCTAAGGGCCACTCTATTCAAAAGGAATGTGTAATTGAGTTGCCTGTTGACACTTTATGAAATGGGATCACTGTCCTGAAAGAAAACATCATGTGAAACAACTAACGAAGACAGGCCACTCAGCTGGGACTGCAGTGGGTGCAAATGTCATAGACTCTGCCCCCAGACGTTTCTAATCTGGCCATGACTCCAGTGACCTGCAAATTCCTCAGATCAACGCTCAGCATCTCTGGCATGTTCATGGTCCTCCAGGTTAAACATGGGCCTGAGTTGACATTCTGGCATACTCACATTTATATTGCAGACCTCATATAGCTGACACTTTCTGTGAATTCCTCCAGAGCAGAGCAGAGTTGGAATGTGGTCTTTGCTCACATCCACTCAGCAGCAGTGCTGCAGTCATCCCACCGCTCCAGGCCACATTTCCCTGCCTCCTCAGGACATCACAACCATGTTTGCAAGGAAGGTAACATAATGACAGCATCATGGTTCTGAATATAGCACTATTTAAATCATACATTTCCTGTAACCAAAAGAAAGGGGATGTGTAACCTTGGAAGCAAGAAAGATTTAAAAATGTGGCAAGAGAAGCAATGAGTAACAACGTGAAACATAACCCTAAATAACAGCCCTGTATCACAGATGCTGCAGTGGTGGTTGGCAGACAACTGGCAGACAATGAGAACTATGGTGTGTATCATGCTGCATACGCACCTATTAAGTAATGAGGCCATAGAGATGCTGATGTAATGGGGAAGTATCATTGCTCTATTAGCCATCTAGGAAGTGGGAGGAAAGCAGAGACTGTTCCAGGGCTTATCAAAGAATACCAGCCAGGTGCAAAAGAAGCCCTCAGGTGGGCTCTTCTCCCTAGAATTTTTCCTTGAAAGTGATGTCATCCAGCACAGGCAGGGCCCCAAAGTGGAAGTAGGGCAGTAGAGGATTTAGGCTTCTCCTGCAACTTCTTCTGGAGAGTACAGTGCATTCCTTAGAGGTTGCATTACTACAGGTTTTAGAGTGGTCACATGAGAACTGAGTGCACAGGAAGAGAGAATGTCCTGCAGGAACCCCACAAGACAGAGCCAACCTTTCCTGAAAACTCTCCTTTTCCTTTCATTACATTCTGAATATAAAAGTGGTTAGCAGGTAACTGTGTCTGCAGGGGCCCCTGCCAACTTTCACCCATCTTTGCTTTACCATAAACACAGTATTGTGGCATCAACGGAAATTTTCATCTCCTTTACTCTAAAATATAGACCCAACAAATATGGAGACCCACTGCAATGCTTAATTTCTTGAACTTTGAAGGGAAGAAGAGATGGGAATAGGGTTGCTTAAAATGTTACAAAGCTCTCTTTTCTTATGGAGATTCGGCTCTTTTACCTGAATAAAATATCCTGGATAATTGCAAGCCTTGGATAATTTCCACATGCCAGAGAAAGATGATGATGATAATTTTTGCCAGTGGTTTTGCTTTTTTATGGAGCAGAAGATTTTTGAAAATCATTACTCTCA
>PISX010006121.1:81783-100631 GCA_004024625.1 Mellivora capensis
TGCTGTGGCTGATATCAAAGAGGTTACTGCCTATGTTCTCCTCTAGGATTCTGATGGATTCCTGTCTCACATTGAGGTCCTTTATCCATTTCGAATTTATCTTTGTGTACGGTGTAAGAGAATGGTCGAGTTTCATTCTTCTACATATAGCTGTCCAATTTTCCCAGCACCATTTATTGAAGAGACTGTCTTTTTTCCATTGTATATTTTTTCCTGCTTTGTCAAAGATTATTTGACTATAGAGTTGAGGGTCCATATCTGGGACCTCTACTCTGTTCCACTGGTCTATGTCTCCGTTTTTGTGCCAGTACCATGCTGTCTTGGAGATCACAGCTTTGTAGTAAAAGCTTGAAATCAGGTAACATGATGCCCCCAGTTTTATTTCTGTTTTTCAACATTTCCTTAGCAATTCGGGGTCTCTTCTGATTCTATACAAATTTTAGGATTATTTGCTCCAGCTCTTTGAAAAATACCGGTGGAATTTTGATGGGAATGGCATTAAAAGTATAGATTGCTCTAGGCAGTATAGACATTTTAACAATGTTTATACTTCCGATCCAAGAGCATGGAATGGTCTTCCATCTTTTTGTGTCTTCTTCAGTTTCTTTCATGAGTGTTCTGTAGTTCCTTGAGTACAGATCCTTTACCTCTTTGGCTAGGTTTATTCCCAGGTATCTTATGGTTCTTGGTGCTATAGTAAATGGAATCGATTCTCTAATTTCCCTTTCTGCATTTTCATTGTTAGTGTATAAGAAAGCCACTGATTTCTGTACATTGACTTTATATCCTGCCACATTACTGAATTGAGATCAAAAGCTTCTGCACAGCAAAGGAAACAGTCAACAAAACAAAGAGGCAACCCATGGAATGGGAGAAGATATTTGCAAATGATAGTACAGACAAAAGGTTGATATCCAGGATCTATAAAGAACCTCTCAAATTCAACACATACAAAACAGATAATCATGTCAGAAAATGGGCAGAAGGTATGAACAGACACTTCTCCAATGAAGACATACAAATGGCTATCAGACACATGAAAAAATGTTCATCATCACTAGCCATCATGGAGATTCAAATTAAAACCTTACACAAGTTAGAATGGCCAAAATTAGCAAGACAGGAAACAACATGTGTTGGAGAGGATGTGGAGAAAGGGAAACACTCTTACACTGTTGGTGGGAATGCAAGTTGGTGCAGCCACTTTGGAGAACAGTGTGGAGATTCCTCAAGAAGTTAAAAATAGAGCTTCCCTATGACCCTGCAATTGCACTACTGGGTATTTACCCCAAAGATACAGATGTAGTGAAAAGAAGGGCCATATGTACCCCAATGTTTATAGCAGCAATGGCCATGGTCACCAAACTGTGGAAAGAACCAACATGCCCTTCAACAGACGAATGGATAAGGAAGTTGTGGTCCATATACACTATGGAGTATTATGCCTCCATCAGAAAGGATGAATACCCAACTTTTGTAGCAACATGGACGGGTTGGAAGAGATTATGCTGAGTGAAATAAGTCAAGCAAAGAGAGTCAATTATCATATGGTTTCACTTATTTGTGGAGCATAACAAATAACATGGAGGACATGGGGAGATGGAAATGAGAACGGAGTTGAGGGAAATTGGAAGGGGAGGTGAACCATGAGAGACTATGGACTCTGAAAAACAACCTGAGGGGTTTTGAAGGAGCGGGAGGTGGGAGGTTAGGGAAGCCAGGTGGTGGGTATAAAGGAGGGCACGTATTGCATGGCACACTGGGTGCAGTGCAAAAACAATGAATACTGTTACTCTGAAAAGAAATTTAAAAAAAAAAAGAAAATCATTACTCTCTTATGCACAGTGATGTCTACATTGTATTTAACAGCAAAAACCTTAAAACAATCTGACAACATGATGCTTTATCAACAAGAGAGTTTAATATATCATGGAATATCCATGTCATGTATACTGTGAAACCACTCAAAAAAATGAGTTAGAGTTTTGTCTTTTGAACTGGAAGAGTGTCCATAACATTTTAAATTAGAAAGGATGGGAAGAATGAGTTCATGTGTTTTTGTATGTATGTATGTGTGTGTATATGTATGTTGGTATGTATATATCTATCATCTATCTATCCATCTAGCTCCCATTTTTTAAAAGCATAACAACCAAAAGCCCCTATGTATATGTTTGTATTTTCTTTTGAGCATTGGGGCAGGTGTGTAAAGATAATACTGAGATGTCCAGATTGACTGCAGTGAGATTTGGGATTTATAAGGAAAAAGAGTGTAGGGAATACCTTATTAGCTTTTAATTACTTTTGTATTTTTTTCAGCGATTGTGATAAGCATGTGTTACACTTTTCATTTCCAAAGTTAATATTATCTTCAGAAATATTTATGAGGACAAAACTATGCATTATTCTACAAGTCCTAAAGGATTTTACATTTAAAATTTTCTCTTTTAATATCCACATCAATACATTTTTATAGTAAACCATGGATAAATTTGTATTCTTTTTTTTTTTTAAGATTTTACTTATTTATTTGTCAGAGAGAGAGAGTGCAGGCAGGAGGAGTGGCAGGCAGAGTGAGAAACAGTCTCCCTACTGAGGGAAGAGCCCAGTACAGGACTTATCCCAGGATCCAGGGATCATTGACCTGAGCCAAAGGCAGATGCTTTGAAAAGTTCTGGCATATTCTTGGGACTCTAGTGGGCCACATGCATGTGTAGTGCGAAAGATTGGACAATGTCCTAATGTCTCACTTTTGACTAACTGAGAGGCTTTGTGTAAACAACAAGTAATGGCTAAGGCAGAGATAACATTTCCCCTGCTGAGTATTGAAGGCATACCCCAAAACACACAAAAGCTTCTTGGAAAAAACTGGAAGATTTAATGGTTCTAAACATTTAATGAAATTGCTCCTCAATCATGAGCTAACCACTGAGCAAACTGAGCTCAGTTATGTGACTGACTCACGTATGACAAAGAATACAGATTTTATAGAACTAATTTTTTAAAAATCCCCCCCCAAAGACTAAGACTTTGATTTACAGAGTTGCCACATTAGATTATATAAAATATCTTCCAGGGACCCTGGGTGGCCCAAGTGGTTAAGTGGTTGCCTTTGACTTAGTCATGATCTCAGGGTCCTAGGATCAAGCCCTGCATCAGGCTCTCTGCTCAGTGGGGACCCAGCTTCTCCCTATCCCTCTGCCTGCCCTTGCTTGTGCTCTCTCTCTCTCTCAAACAAATAAATAAATCTTTAAAAAATAAGGAGTGCCTGGATGGCTCAGTAGGTTAAAGCCTCTGCCTTCAACTCTGGTAATGATCCCAGGGTCCTGGGATCGAGCCCCACATCGGGCTCTCTGCTCAGCAGGGAGCTTGTCCCCTCCCCTGCCTGCCTCTCTGCCTTCTTGTGATTTCTGTCTGTCAAATAAACAAATAAAATCTTTTAATTAAATAAATAAATAAAATAAAATAAAAATAAAATGTCATCTTCTAAGAACCAGATAGGTACTGTCCAAGATGACAGAGGAGTAGGAGATCTTAGTTTCATCTGGCCCCAGGAATTCACCTAGATAGCTATCGAATCATTCTGAACACCTGACAACCAAACAGAGATCCAAGAGAAGAATAGCTGCAAGTCCACAAATAGAAAAGTGACATACCCTATGTCTTTCTGCAAGGTAGGAGGTGCAGAGAAGTGAATCTGAGGTGATATATGGGACGACAAACCACAGGTAGAGGGAGGCTTCTTAAGCCAAGTACCAGAAAGTGATATAGCAGCAGAGCACAAAATCAGAACTTTCAAAATCTGCTCCAGTGAGGGATGTACCTAACTGAAAGGTGCTCAGGTGGTGAAGCAGAGAAGAATCCTAGGTGGGACAGTGTGGTCTCAGAATCCTTGTGGGTCACAGGAACACTGGAGGTGCCTGAGTGTAGCAGAGTTCCCAGGCATTGGAGAAGACAGCTGCAATCACTGAGCCCAGGAATGGGCTCTTGGATCAGGTTGCCATATACTGTGAACAACTGCACAGTCAGGTGATCAATCTCTGAGTAAGGGCCCAGCAAGCAGCAGAACCACCCAAAGACCCCACTTCTTCCCCCAGGAGGAGTGGCACAGGTGCACACCACAAGAGTCTTTAGGGTTTGGAGACTTGAAACAGAGCCATGTGAATGAGATACAAATGCTCAGTCACAGGCTGAATAAGCACAAAGTACAGACAAAGAGCCAGGAGAAAGAAGTGATTGAATGCTTTTCCCTGAGTTTTCACTGAGGAATGGGATGCCAAGTACTTGGCTCTCGGGCTTGAAATTGGGAAGCTACCATTTTAATTCTAAAGCTGTGTGGAAAGTCTTCATGGAATAAAAGACACATAGAGCAAACTTGAGCAGATTACTTAGCCTGGTCCTCTGGCAAGGGGATTGTGATTCAACCGAAGGCAAAGACACTTGAGAAACAATGCAAAAGGCCCCTCCCCCAGATGATCAATAAGAATGTCCAGCCAAGACCAAATTTACCGATCATTGAGAACCACAAAATTCCAGTAGAAGAATATAGCATGGAGAAGTCATGGTTTTTCCCCCAAGATTTTTTAATCTATTTCCTCCTTTTTCAACCAATTTCTTATTTTATCAAATCTCTTTTTAAAATCCTTAATTTTTTTTTGAGGCGAGTTTTTTTTTTTTTTACAGTTACACATTCTATCCTTTCATTATATTAATTTTATTTTTGTATATATACAAGTCTTTCTTTCTTTACAATTTTGGGATGCAGTTTCTTCTAACAGATAAAAATAAACTCGGAATCTAGTGTATGGCTTGGTTCTCTTCACCTATCTAATTATATTCTCTTTTATTCTCTCCTCCTCCTCCTCCTCCTCCTCCTCCTCCTCCTCTGCCTCCTTCTTTTTCCTCTTCTTCTCCTTTTGTTTCTGGGTGGGGTTTTTTTTTTTTTTTTTTTTGCTTTGTTTGTTTTTATGCTAAAGTCTTTTTAAAATTTCATCTCCACGGGACGCCTGGGTGGCTCAGTTGGTTGGACGACTGCCTTCGGCTCAGGTCATGATCCCCGAGTCTCGGGATCGAGTCCCGCATCGGGCTCCCAGCTCCACGGGGAGTCTGCTTCTCCCTCTGACCTTCTCCTCACTCATGCTCTCTCTCACTGCCTCTCTCAAATAAATAAATAAAATCTTTATAAAAAAAAAAAAAAAAATTTCATCTCCACAATTACATTCTATTTTTTCAATGTATTTAATTCTATTCTTTCATTACAATTTTGAGATGTAGTTTCTTCTAACAAATCAATCAAAATACACTTGAAACATAGTCTATCGCTCTGTTCTGTTTGCCTGTCTGTTTATATTCTATTTTTTTTCTTTTCTCTCTCCCTCTCTCTCTCTCTCTCTCGGCTTTTAATTTTCATTTTTACAGTTATATTCTATCCTTTCATTGTATTTAATTTTATTGTAGTAAATATATAAGTTTTTCCTTCCTTACAATTTTGGGATCTAGTTTTCTTTCTTTTATTTTTTAAGATTTTATTTATTTATTTGACAGAGATCACAAGTAGGCAGAGAGAGAGGGAAGCAGGCTCCCCACTGAGCAGAGAGCCCGATGAGGGGCTCGACCCCAGGACCCTGGGATCATGACCTGAGCTGAAGGCAGAGGCTTTAACCCACTGAGCCACCCAGGCGCCCTGGGATCTACTTTTCTAACAAACAGACCAAAACAAACACAGGATCCAATGTATTGCTCTATTCTGTTCACCTATCTGATTATTTTATCCCTTTAAAAAAACTTTTTTTTCCTGTTTTGGGTCACTTGTGATTTCTTCAGTGTATATTTCTCTAAGATTGTTGTTGCCATTCTAGTATTTTGTTCTCTTGTTCATCTTTTCTTCTCTGGACAGAATGATAAGACAGAAGAACTCACCTCAAAAAAAAAAAAAAAAAAAAAAGGACAAGAGGCAGCATTGATTGCCAGACACCTAAAGAGTGTATATATAAGTAAGATTCAGAACTAGAATTCAGAATAACAGTTATAAAGATAATAGTTGGGCTTGGAAAAAGCATAGAAGACACTAGAGAATCCCTTTCTGGAGAAATAAAATAACTAAAAGCTAATCAAGTCAAAATAAAAAAGGCTTTATATATATGACATCTATTTCATTGGAGACTCTAACTGCTAGGATATATGAGGTAGAAGAGAGGCTCTAAGTGCTAGGATATATGAAGTAGAAGAGAGACCTACTGATACAGTGATACAGAAGACAAAATGATGGAAATAAAGAAGCTGAGAAAAAGAGATAAGCAACTACTGGATCATGAGGTAAGAATTCAAAAGATAAGTGATACCATGTCAAAACAATATTAGAATAACTTGGATCCCATTAAAAGAGGAAAGGCCCAGGGGGCAGGGGTGGGAGGGCAGGATGTATATTGGAGCAAATTATAGTGGAGAATTTTCTTAACCTGGGGAAGGAAACAGTCATCCAATTCCAGGACACACAGAGAATACCCTTCAAAAACAATAAAAATAGGTCAACATACCGACATATAATAGTGAAACTTGCAAATCTCAGAGACAAAGAGAAAACCCTGAAAGCAACGCAAGACAAGAGGTCCATAACCTAGAAGGGAAGAAACATTAGACTGGCAGCAGACATAACATAGAGACCTAGCAGGCTAGAAAGTACTGGCACGATATATTTAGGATGTTAATGAGAAAAATATGTAGCCAAGAATACTTTATCCACCTAGGATGTCATTCAAAATAGGAGAAAAAAAATAGCCTCCAGGACAAACAAAAACTAAAAGAATTTGTGATCAACAAACCAAACCTACAGGAAATTTTAAAAGGGATCCTTTAAGCAAAGAGAGAGCCCAAAAGTAACACAGATCGGAAAGGAAGAGACAATGTACAGAAATAATAACTTTACAGTTAATACAATGGCACTAAATTCATATTTTTCAAAATTACTCTGAATGTAAATGTGCTAAATGCCCCAGTCAAAAGACACAGGATATCAGATTGGATTAAAAAAAGC
This sequence comes from Mellivora capensis, assembly GCA_004024625.1. Classification (NCBI taxonomy): domain Eukaryota; kingdom Metazoa; phylum Chordata; class Mammalia; order Carnivora; family Mustelidae; genus Mellivora; species Mellivora capensis. The sequence goes on from PISX010006121.1 coordinate 88,817, forward strand.
AAGACCCATTGATACACTGTCTGCAAGAGAATTTTATTTTATTTTTTAAAAAGATTTTATTTATTTATTTGCCAGAGTGAGAGTGAGAACGAGAGAGAGTGTATACAAGCAGAGGGATTGGCAGACAGAGGGAGAAGCAGACTCCCTGTTGAACAGGGAGTCTGATGTGGGACTTGATCTCAAAATCCTACGCTCATGACCTAACCTGAAGGCAGACACTTTCTCTGGAAAACCTTTCATGACTGAAATCATTGGCCATGGACAGGATGCCAGGAACCGTGTGCTTCAGGATAAAATTCTCACCATCAAACTTCTCCCCGTAGATGGACTTGCCACCAGTGCCATTATGGCGTGTGAAATCCCCACCCTGGCACATAAATCCCGGGATGATCCTGTGAAAGCAGGAACCTTTGTAACCGAATCCTTTCTCCCGGGTGCTCAGAGCACGGAAGTTCTCTGCCGTCTTCGGCACCTTGTCTGTGAACAGCTCGAAGGAGACGTGGCCCAAGGGCTCGCCATCCACGGCGATGTCGAAGAACACGGTGGGATTGACCATGGCTGGGCTACGCAGGCAGCTCCGAAGCGGCGGCGTCTGCAAGGCCACCCAGGCATCCCAAGAGGCTCATTTTAGACACAAAGACAACTCCAGATTTAAAGTGAGGGGATGGAAAACCACTTACCATGCTAATGGACATCAAAAGAAAGCTGGGGTGGCTATCTTTACATCAAACGCATCAAAAAAATTATATATTAAATGAAAGGCTATAAAAAGAGATGAGGAAGGACATTATATCACTGAAATTCTATAAGATTTAAAAATTTTTAATATTTATGCCCTTACCATGGGAGCAGCCAAATATATAAACAAATTAGTAACAAAATTAAAGAAATACATTGATAATAACTCAATAATATTAAAGGGAACATTAACGTCACACTCACTGAAATGGGCAGATCATATAAGCAGAAGAGCATCAAGGAAGCAAGGGCTTTGAAGGAAACACTGGACCAGATGGATTTCAAAAATATATTCAGAACATTCCATCCTAAAGCAATGAATACACATTCTTCTCAAGTACACATGGAACATTCTCCAGAATAAATCACATACTGGCTCACAAATCAGGTCTCAACCAGAACCGGAGGATTGGGATTAATTCCCTGCATATTTTCAGACCACAATGCTTTGAAACTGGAACTCAGTCATGAGAGGAGATTTAGGAAGAATTCAAATACGTGGAAGCTAAAGAGCATCCTACAAGGAAAAAAATTAATGGGTAAACCAGGAAAGTAAAGAATTTTAAAAAGTCATGGAAACAAATGAAGTGAAAACACTATTCAAAACATTTGGGATGCAGCAAAAGTGGTCCTAAGAGGAAACTATATAGCAATACAAGCCATTCTCAAGAAACAAATCTCAAATATACAACCTAACCTTACATCCAAAGGAGCTAGAACAGCAAATAAAGCCTAAACCCAGCAGGAGAGGAGAATTAATAGAGATTGGAGCAGAGATCACTGAAATTGAAATCAAAACAACAGTGGAACAGATCAAAGAAACTAGGAGCTGTTTCATTGAAAAATTAAGATTGATAACACCCTGGCCAGAATTAACCAAAAAAAAAAGAGAGAGAGAGAGAGAGAGAGAGAGAAATGATCAAATAAATAAAATCATGACTGAGAGGAGAGATCACAACCAACACCAAAGAAATACAAACAATTATAAGAACATATCATGAGCAAATATATGCCAACAAATTGGGTGATCTGGGAGAAATGGATGCATTCCTAAAAACGTAGAAACACGAAAGCTGAAACAGAAAGAAATAGAAAACGTGAACAGGTTCACAACCAACAAGGAAACTGAAGCAGTAATCAAAAATATCCCAACAAAGAAGAGTCCACGGCCAGAAGGCTTTCCAGGGGAATTCTACCAAACATTTAAGGAAGAATTAATTCCTATTCTTTTGAAGCTGTTTCAAAAAAAATAGAAATGGAAGGAAAACTTCCAAACTCATTTTATAAGGCCAGCATTACCTTGATTCCCAAAACCAGATAAAGACCCCACCAAAAAGGAGAATTACAGTCTAATATCCCTGATGAACATGGATGCAAAAATTCTCACCAAAATACTAGCCAATAGAATCTAGCAATACATTAAAAGGATTATTCACCACAACCAAGTGGGATTTATTCCTGGGTTGCAAGGTTTGTTCAACATCTGCAAATCAAACAATGTGGTAGATAACATTAACAAAAGAAGAGACAAGAAATATATGATTTTCTCAATAGATGCAGAAAAAACACTTGACAAAGTACAGTGAACTTTCTTGATTAAAACTCTTCACAGTATAGAGATAGAGGGTACATACCTCAATATCATAAAACCCATCTATGAAAAATCCACAGTGAATATCATCCTTAATGGGAAAAAAACAGAGATTTTTCCCTAAGGACAGGAACATGGCAGGGATACCCACTATTACCACTGCTATTCAACATAGTGCCAGAAATCCTAGCCTCGGCAATCAGACACAAAAAGAAATAAAAGGCATCTAATGCAAGCTGGTGCAGCCAACTCTGGAAAACAGTGTGGAGGGTCCTCAAAAAGTTGAAAATAGAACTACACAATGACCCAGTAATTGCACTACTGGGAATTTACTATAAAGATACAAATGTAATGATCTGAAGGGTCATGTGCACCCCAATGTTTATAGTGCAATGTCCACAATAGCCAAACTACATAAAGAGCCTAGATGTCCATCAACAGATGAGTGGATAAAGAAAATATATGCAGCCATCAAAAAAACAAAACAAAAACAAGACCAAAAAAAAAAAAATCTTGCCATTTCCAACAACCTGGATGGAACTGGAGATTATTATGCTAAGCAATATAAGTCAATCAGAGAAAGACAATTATCATATGATCTCACTGATATGAGGAACTTGAGAAACAAAACAGAGGATCATAGGGAAAGGGAGGGGAAAATATGAAAAAGATGAAACCAGAGAAGAAGACAAACCATAAGAGACTCTTAATCTCAAGAAACAAGCTGAGGGTTCCTGGAGGGGTGGGGGTGGGAGGGATGCAGTGGCTGGGTGATGGATACTGGGGAGACTATATGCTATGGTGAGTGTTGTGAATTGTGTAAGATTGATGAATCATGGACCTATATCTCTGAAACAAATACATTATATGTTAATTAAAATTTTAAAAAATTTTTAAAAAGGAGCACTGAGTAATGTAGAAAATTGTTGAGTCATTATATTGTATACCTGTATACTACTATAACACTGTGTTCATTATATGTAAATTTAAAAATAAATAAATATTTTTTTTTAAATTTATTGAGCCATCCGAGTGGCTCAGTCAGTTAGGGATCCAACTCTTGGTTTCAGCTCAGGTCATGTTCTCAGGGTTGTGGGAACAAGCTCAGCATGGAGTCTGCTTGGGATTTTCTCTCTCCATAAACCCTTACTCACACACTCTCTCTATATAAAATAAATACATAAAAATCCTTTAAATAAATAAATAAACTTTTAAATAACAGAAGGAAGTTTAGGAGATTTATAAATATTTGGAAGTTAAAAAACATTCTTAAACATCAATGAGTCAAAGAAAAAATCAGAAAGAAAATTAGAAAATACTTTGAGATAAAAAAAACACACACACACACAAAACATACCAAAACTAGTGGGATGCCCTAACATCAGTGTTCAGTGGTAATTTATAGATGGAAATACCTATATTTTTTCAATTCTCAAATCAATAATCTAACCTTCCATCTTAAGAAACTAGAAAAAGAAAAGCAAAAGAAAACATAAGGGAGGAAGAAATAATAAAGACAAAAGTACAAATTAGTGGGAAAAAAAGAGAAAAACAGTAAACAAAACCAATGACAAAAGTTGTTTCTTTAAAAGATTAACAAAACTGATAAAACTTTAGCTAGAATAACCAAGAAAAATAGAAAGAAGATTCAATTGCTGAACTTAGGAATACAACAGTAGGTTTTATTCTCTATCTTATTTCTTATAAGGAAATAAGAATTATAAGGAAATACTATAAGTAATTATAAAGGCAACAATTCAGATGACCTAGATGAAATGAGAAAATTCCTAGAAAGACACAAACTACCAAAACTGACTTAAGAAGAAACAAAAATTCTTAATAGAATTATAACAAATAAAGAGATAACATTAGTAACAAAAAAAAACTTCCCACAAAGAAGGGCCCAATACAAGGTGATGTCACTGGTAAATTTTACCAAGCATTTAAAAAATAATTTAAAATTTACCAAGCATTAAAAAATAATTAACACAAATTTTTCACAAACTCTTCCAAAATAATGGAAAAGGATGGAACACTTCCCAACTCAATATATGAGGCCAGTATGAGCCTGACACCAGAATAAAAGACAACATAATAAATCTGTAGTTAGGGTGCCTGGGTAGCTCAGTGGGTTAAGCCTCTGCCTTAAGCTAAGGTCTCAGGGTCCTGGGATTGAAGCCCGGGCTTCAGCTCTGGGCTCAGGGCTCGGGCTCTGGGCTCAGCAGGGAGCCTGCTTCCCCCTTTCTCTCTGCCTGCCTCTTTGCCTCTCTGCGTACTTGTGATCTATCTCTCTCTCTCTGTCAAATAACTAAATAAAATATTTTTTTTTAAAAAGGAAAAAGAAAAAAGAAATCTGTAGTTATATATGCCTTGTGAACATAAATAAAACAATCCTCAACAAAATACAAGCAACTTGAATCCAGCAACATATAAAAAGACATTCACTGGACTTGAGAAAAGAGTAGAGGACATCAGTGAGACCTTTAACAAAAAGATAAAAAAAAGAACCAATTAAAGGTGAAGAACATAAAAACTGAAATTAAAAATATATTTGAGGGAATAAGTGGTAGGCTGGAGAAAGCAGAGGAAAAAATCAATAACCTGGAAAGAGAGTAATGGAAAACAATCGAGGTGAGTGAGTGAGAGAAAAAAGTTACACAAATTGAGAAAAACACTTAGGGAATTCAGTGACTCCATTAAGTAGAATAACATTCACATTATAGGAAAACGTGAAGGAGAAGAGAGAGAAAAGGCAGCAGAAAACTTATTTGAAGAAATAATAGCTGAAATTTTACCTAATCTGGGGAAGAAAGTAGATATCCAGATCCAGGAGGCACAGAGATCCCCCCAAAAAACCATCCCAAGGAGGTCTACACCAAGACACACAGTAACTAAATTGCTAAAAAGTAGTGATAAAGAAAAAAAAACTCAAAACAGCAAGAGAGAAAAAAAACACAGTACATACAGTGAAATGCAAGAAGGCTATCAGGTGATATTTTAGCCGAAACTTTGCCATCCAGAAGAGAGAGGCATGGTATATTCAAAATACTGAAAGGTGAAAATCTACAGCCAAGAATGCACTCTACAGCAAGGTTATCATTCAGAATAGAAGGAGAGATAATGAGTTTCTCAGACAAATAAAAGTCAAAACAATTCATGATCATTACCAGCCCTATAAGAAATATTAAAAAGGAATCTGTGAGTGGAAAGAAAACATCATAAATAAGAGTTAGAAAGTAGAAGGCACAAAAACAGTAAAAATAAAAATATCTGAAAAAATCAGTTGAGAGACTCACAAAAGGTTATAGAGCATGACACCATATACCAAAAACATGGGGGAGAGAGGAGTAAAGAAAGGGCACAAACTAAAGCAACCATCAACTTAATATGGAATGCTATATGCAGATATTATACACAAGCCTAAATGTGGCCACAAATCAAAAATAAGTAAAAATAAGTAATAGACATGATGAAAATCAGGGAGAGGAATCCAAATATACCACTAAAGAGAGCTTGCAAACCATGAAAGAGAGCAAGAAGGAAGAATCAGCAAAGAACTACAAAAAAAAAAGTAACAAAATGACAATAAATACATACTTTCCAATATTTTTTTTAATTTCTTTTCAGCGTAACAATATTCATTGTTTTTGCACCACACCCAGTGCTCCATGCAATACATGCCCTCCCTAATACCCACCACCAGGCTCCCCTAACCTCCCACCCCCCACCCCTTCAAAACCCCTCAGGTTGTTTTTCAGAGTCCATAGTCTCTCATGGTTCACCTTCCCTTCCAATTTCCCTCAAATCCTTCTCCTCTCCATATCCCCATGTCCTCCATGTTATTTGTTATGCTCCACAAATAAGTGAAACCACATGATAACTGACTCTCTCTGCTTGACTTATTTCATTCAGCATAATCTCTTCCGGTCCCATCCATGTTGCTACAAAAGTTGGGTATTCATCCTTTCTGATGGAGGCACAATACTCCATAGTGTATATGGACCACATCTTCCTTATCCATTCGTCCGTTGAAGGGCAGCTTGGTTCTTTCCACAGTTTGGCGACCATGGCCATTGCTGCTATAAACATTGGGGTACATATGGCCCTTCTTTTCACTACATCTGTATCTTTGGGGTAAATACCCAGTAGTGCAATTGCAGGGTCATAGGGAAGCTCTATTTTTAATTTCTTGAGGAATCTCCACACTGTTCTCCAAAGTGGCTGCACCAACTTGCATTCCCACCAACAGTGTAAGAGGGTTCCCCTTTCTCCACATTCTCTCCAACACATGTTTCCTGTCTTGCTAATTTTGGCCATTCTAGCTGGGTGTAAGGTGGTATCTCAATGTGGTTTTAATTTGAATCTCCCTAATGGCTAGTGATGATGAACATTTTTTCATGTGTCTGACATCCATTTGTATGTCTTCATTGGAGAAGTGTCTGTTCATACCTTCTGCCCATTTTTTATATGATTATCTGTTTTGTGTGTGTTGAATTTGAGGTTCTTTATAGATCCTGGATATCAACCTTTTGTCTGTACTGTCATTTGCAAATATCTTCTCCCATTCTGTGGGTTGCCTCTTTGTTTTGTTGACTGTTTCCTTTGCTGTGCAGAAACTTTTGATCTTGATGAAGTCCCAAAAGTTCATTTTCGCTTTTGTTTCCTTTGCCTTTGGAGACAAATCTTGAAAGAAGTTGCTGTGGCTGATATCAAAGAGGTTACTGCCTATGAAAATACAGAAAGGGAAATTAGAGAATCTATTCCATTTACTATAACACCAAGAACCATAAGATACCTGGGAATAAACCTAACCAAAGAGGTAAAGGATCTATACTCAAGGAACTACAGAACACTCATGAAAGAAATTGAAGAAGACACAAAAAGATGGAAGACCATTCCATGCTCTTGGATCAGAAGTATAAACATTGTTAAAATGTCTATACTACCTAGAGCAATCTATACTTTTAATGCCATTCCGATCAAAATTCCACTGGTATTTTTCAAAGAGCTGGAGGAAATAATCCTAAAATTTGTATGGAATCAGAAGAGACCCCGAATTTCTAAGGAAATGTTGAAAAACAAAAATAAAACTGGGGGCATCACATTACCTGATTTCAAGCTTTACTACAAAGCTGTGATCACCAAGACAGCATGGTACTGACACAAAAACGGAGACATAGACCAGTGGAACAGAGTAGAGGTCCCAGATATGGACCCTCAACTCTATAGTCAAATAATCTTTGACAAAGCAGGAAAAAATATACAATGGAAAAAAGACAGTCTCTTCAATAAACGGTGCTGGGAAAATTGGACAGCTATATGTAGAAGAATGAAACTTGACCATTCTCTAACACGATACACAAAGATAAACTCAAAATGGATAAAAGACCTCAACGTGAGACAGGAATCCATACTTTCCAATAATTATCTTGAATGTCAATGGACTAAATACCAAGACATAGGGTAACAGTGTAGATAAAAAACCAAACCCATCTATATACTGCCTACAAGAGATTCATTTTAGACTTAAAGTCACCTGCAGATTAAAAGTGAGAGGATGGGGAACCATATATCATGCAAATGTATGTCAAAAGAAAGACTGGGTAGCAATATTTATATTGGACAAATAGACTTTAAAACAAAGACTATAACAAGAAAAACATTATATAACAATAAAGGGACAACCCATCATAGAGCTATAACAATTATAAATATTTATTTACATAGGACTACCCAAATATATAAAATGGTATTTAACAAATAAAGAGAAATTGATTGATAATCAATTATACAATTGATTATACAATATAATTATACAATTATAATACAATAATAGTAGAGGAACTTAACACCTCACTTAAATCAATGGATATATTATCTAATCAGAAAATCAACAAGGGAACAGTGACTTTGAATGACACACTAGACCGGATGGATTTAACAGATTTTTTACAACATTCAATCCTAAAACAGTAGAATGAACAATCTTTTCAAGTGCACATGGAACATTCTCCAAAATAGATCACATAATAGGCAACAAAACAAATCTCAAAATATTAAAAAAGATCAACATCATATCATGCATGCATCTTTTCTGACCACAATGCTATGAAACTAGAAATCAATACAAGAAAATAACTGCAGGGCCACCTGGGTGGCTCAGTCATTAAGCGTCTGCCTTCAGGTCAGGTTATGATCCCAGGGTCCTGGGATTGAGCCCCATGTCAGGATCCTTGCTCTTTGGGAAGCCTACTTCTCCCTCTCCTGCTCCCCCTGCTTGTGTTCCCTCTCTCACTGTGTCTTTCTCTGTAAAATAAATAAATAAAATCTTAAAAAATATCTGCAAAGAGCACAAATGGATGGAGGCTGAATAACTTGCTACCAAACAATGAATGGGTCAACCAAGAAGTCCAAGAAATTTAAAATGACATGAAGAAAAACAAAATTGAGAATACAACAGTACAAAATCTGGAATGTAGCAAAAGCAATTCTCAGAGGAAATTTTATACCAATAATGCTACCTAAAGAAGCAAGAAAATTTTCAAATAAATAATCTAGCCTTGGTGCCTTCTTAGTGCAGTAGGCAGCGCGTCAGTCTCATAATAATCTAGCCTTACACCTAAAGGAGCTAGAGAAAGAACAAACAAAACACAAAACAATAGAAGGAAAGAAATAATAAATATCAGAACAGAAAAAAATGATATAGAAACTGAAAAAAAAATAGAAGAGATAAATGAAACCAGGAGCTAATTTGTTACAAAGATCAACAAAATTGATAATCCTCTAGCCAGACTCATCAAAAAAGAGAGAGAGAGAACTCAAAGAAAAACCCAAGTGAAAGAGGATAAATAACTGATGCCACAGAAATCAATAATAAGAGATTATTATGAAAAATTATATGCCAACAAATTGGACAACCTACAAGAAATGGATAAATTCCTAGACACATAACCTACCAAAACTGAAGAAGGAAGAAATAGAAAACTTGAACAGACTAGTAACTAGTAATGAAATTGGATTAGTAATCAAGAAACACCCAACAACTAAAAAAGTCCAGGACCAGATTAATTCACAGGTGAATTCTACCAAGCATTTAAAGTATTCTTCTCAACCAATCCAAAAAATAGAAGAGGGAAGAAAACTTCCTAATTCATTCTATGGGGGCATAATTACTGTGATATCAAAACCAGATAAAGACACCACAAAGAAAGAGAACTACAGACCAATATCTTTGCTGAATATAGATGCAAAAATTCTCAACAAAATATTGGCAAACTGAATCCAAAAATACATTAAAATTTTCATTCACCACAATTGAGTGGATTTAGTGCTGGGATGCAAGTGTGGTCCAATGTTCACAAATCAATCAACATGATACATCACATCAATAAGAGAAAAGATGAAAACCATATGATCATTTCAATAAATAAAGAAAAAAACATTTTGCAAAGTATAGCATCCATTCATGATAAGAAAAAAATAAACCCTCAATGAAGTAGGTTTGGATAGAACATACCTCAACATAATAATAAAGGCCATATATGAAAAACCCAAACATCATACTCAATGGGGAAAAACTGGGAGCTTTTCCCCTAAGGTCAAAACAAAACAGGGATGTCCATTTTCATGGCTTTTATTCAACATAGTACTGGAAGTCCTAGCCACAGCAATCAGATAACAAAAAGAAATAAAAAGCATCAAAGTTGGTAAGGAAGAAGTAAAATGTTCACTATTTGCAGATGATATATCATTTATAGAAAACCTGAAAGACACCACCAAAAAGCTACTAGAACTGATAAATGAATACAGTAAAATATCAGGATACAAAATCAATGTACAGAAACCTGTTTCATTTCTATACACTCATAATTAAGAAACAGAAATAGAAATTAAGAAAACATCCCATTTACAATTACACCAAAAATAATAAAATATCAGGGCACCTGGGGGGCTCAGTGGGTTAAAGTCTCTGCCTTCGGCTCAGGTCATGATCTCAGGGTCCTGGGATTGACCCCCGAATCAGGCTCTCTGCTCAGCGGGGAGCCTGCTTCCACCTTTCTCTCTGCCTGCCTCTCTGCCCACTTGTGATCTTTGTCAAATAAATAAATAAAATCTTTAAAATAATAATAATAAAATATCTAGGAATAAACTTAACTAAGGAGGTGAAGGACCTGAGAACTATAAAACATTGATGAAAAAAATTGAAGACAACACAAAGAAATAAAAAGACATTCCATGCTCATTGGTTGGAAGAACAAATATTGATAAAATGTCTATATTACCCAAAACAATCTACAGCTTTAAAGCAATCCCTATGAAAACACCAGCAGGATTTTTCACAGAGCTAGAACAAACAAGCCTAAAATGTGTATGGAACCACAAAAGACCCTAAAGAGTCAAAATAATATTGAAAAAGGAAAACAAAATTGACGGCATCACAATTCCAGATTTCAAGTTATATTAAAAGGCTGCAGTAATCAAAATAGTATGGTACTGGCACAAAAATAAACACACAAATCAATGGAACAGGAAAAAAAAACAAAGATAAACTCACAATTGTTTGTCAATTAATCTTTGATAAAGGAAGCAGGAACATACAATGGGAAAAAGAAAGTCTCTGCAACAAATGGTGTTGGGAAAATGGGACAGCTACTTGCAAAAGAATGAAACCAGACTGCATTCTTACACCAAACACAAAAATAAACATAAAATAGATTAAGAATCTAAATTTGAAGTCTTAAACCTTAAAAATCCTAGAAGAGAGCACAGACAACAATTTTTCTGACATTGGCTTTAGCAATATTTTTCTAGATATGTCTCCTGAGGCAAAGGAAACAAAAGCAAAAATAAACTATTGAGACTACATCAAAATAAAAAGCTTCTGCATGGCAAAGGAAAATATAAACAAAAATAAAAGGCAACCTATTTAATGGGAGAAGACATTTGCTAATGATATACCCAATAAAGGGTTAGTATCCAAAAATACCTAGAGAACTTACAAAACTCAATACCAAAAGAATAAGTAATCCAATGAAAAAATGGGCAGAAGACATGAACAGGCATTTTTCCAAAGAAGACATACAGATGGCAAACAGACACATGCAAAAATGTTCAAAATCACTCATCCTCAGGGAAACAAAAACCAATACCACAATGACCTATCACCTCACACCTGCCAGAATGGCTAAAATCAAAACCACAAGAAACAGCAAATGTTGTTGATGATGTGGAGTAAAGGGAATTCTCATGCACTCTTGGTGGAAATGCAAAGTGGTCAAGCCACTGTGGAAGAACTGGCATGATATATTCAGAGCACTGAACGAGAAAAACATGCAGCCAAGAATACTATATCCAGCTAGGCTATCATTGAAAATAGAAGGAGAGATCAAAAGCTTCCAGGACAAACAAAAACTGAAAGAATTTGCAAACACCAAACCAGCTCTACAGGAAATATTGAAAGGGGTCCTCTAAGCAAAGAGAGAGCCT